>PVKA01037800.1:0-20729 GCA_004027165.1 Ctenomys sociabilis | reverse complement strand
TTTTTCTTCAGGATGTTTATGCACACCTGGATCTGGTTTCTATTTTACTTAAAAATAAGACAAGCACTCAAGTGTGTCTCAATTTCATTCAGAACATGACACCAAGAAAGATTTCTTTTCAGGTTCGTCACTATGTATCCTTTTAGATGTTTGCAAAAACCAAATTTTATGATAATATTGGTTTTATTCCTTTGATTTTCTTCAGACCAACCTTGCTCTTTTACCTTCTACTGATATGCAAACTACATGCTAATTTTATTCTTGCCTTTAGATCTGACACAGAGAATTTGAATGTGTTGTAGTTTGTATTTGTTCTTCAAAATGCCTATCTGTACCTTTGCAGGTTTTTCATAACAGGTGAAGCAGTGTCCTAAGTATTAGGCATTTCTAACAAATAATTTACCAGAGAGAAGGGCATCATTTTGGCCATTTTCCTAATTATGGTCATTTTCCTGACAGTTTATAGATGCTTGAGAAACATCAAAAAAAAAAGAAAAGAAAACATTGAAATTCCTTTTAGTATCAGTCACTTTGAAAATGCACATTAATATTCCTATTTCAGTGAGTGAAAAAGAGCTCTCATTTCTGTAACTCTTTAGATTTCAAGAAATTAAAATGTACAGACAATAAAAACATTTTTATTTTAATAAAGTACTTACAATAAGCAATATATACATCCATGTTGACACAGATAATTTACATAACTGATTAAAAACTCATCAATAGTCTCTAGCATAAATATGGTTGCAGGCAGTTAACCTAAGTCTGTACAATTTGTTAATTCTTTGTTTTCTTCCATGAAGTTACAGGCATGGGCTCTTGAAGTTCAGCCAAGCCTTCCCCAGCTGAGCTACTCTTTCTAGTAGCTGTGAACTCTGACATTCCACAACTTCCAATGATACAGGTTTTAAAGATACCTTTCAAAACTGAATGCTGGTATTACAATAGCATCATTCCATATTAGCTAACAAGAATCCACTGATAAATTGTCAGAAATTTAGCAAGTGGATTTTAGCCAGTAATAAAAATTAAATTGAACAATTTAACCCCAAAGTAAACCATATTAAAAACTCAAAATGCATCACTTTCTAATTAGTTCGCCACATTTTATGTTATCTTTCCTTTTATGTCTCCTACAGATGGTATCTATATGTGAAAGTTCTCTACGACAGAGATCTAAGGCTCTTGTCTCGCATCTCTACTTGCATAAATGTCACATTGATAGATTTAGAGTATTTACACCAGAGGAATCAGCAAGTCAACATTTCAGGGAAAACTAGTTGCTAAGCACTGCATGGGACTATGACACTCCTTCACAAAGTCCCAAGACAAGAACTAGGAAGCAATCCCATCATGATGTTGTGAGAAGGAAAAACAGGGATTGCCCCACTGTTCAGAGCACATATCAGGTTACACTCACTAACACTTTAACAAGGAAAGAAGGAAGTAACACTTGGGAAGTTACTCATTAACTGCTGTGATAAAACTAGAGAGAAACTAGGGAATTTCTCTTTCATTGATTGATTTAACACACACACACACACACACACAAACAGAAGTTTTCCTATTTGTTCACAGATTGATACAAACAAAAACTCTAGTAGTAACATGCCAGTGATCCTTCTTGCTTACCGTAGACCTCATTTTGAAAAACATGTTCTATTTTTGTCCTGCACCAATGACTATTTATTAAATTGATTTTGAAAAACTACTTTGTTGCTAGAATAAAAATTTGATCAAATGAGGTTTTTCACAATTTTTATTTAATAAATGAATACTCAGATTGTTATTATTTATGTAGCTCATATAGTTTAATTTTCTCAACTAATTCTTTAATTTTCATCATACAATAGAAATTTATATTGTAATGAAAATATTGGTGGTCTATTTTAAGAATAGCATTTAAGTATTTCAATTATTTTTATGCTCTGCATTATATTAAACAACTTTGTATGTATTCATCACTACAACCACATTAAAAAATTAAAGTTTATTTAACTTGTACAAAATGATACATTTATTAGTACCAATAAATTTCTATTACTGTTGTATAATTATTGTTATTATTATTACTGTTGTACTCTGAAATCTATTTCCTTTCTTCCCTTCTCTCATTCCTATGCAGCCCTTTTATTTCTTAAAAAACAACTATTCTTATAAGAAAACAAAAACAGAAGCAGAACCATTGAAATAGTTTTGTGAAATTTTCAGAACATGGTTATGCCTTTTGGCATTTTAGATTGCATCCAAGCGAAATTAAAATGTCAGTCATTTCCAAGGTCACGTGTCATTGTAGATATTTGTCATGATCATGAACTGTTTAACTTAGAATAGATTCCAAACAAAAATTTAAAGTTGTCTTTCTAAAGATAGATATCTGGGACTAAAACAAAGGACTTACATCAAGGGAGGTAGACACTCAAGATAGAAAATACACAATCGTTAGCATTCTAGAAAAGTAATATTAACAAGCTGACAGAGCAGAAAGAATAATGTTCACATCTATTTTATTCTGTGTGAAATTTGGTTCAGCAGGGGAAAAAGGGAACTAGGGGCAATACAGAAGGTTGGCAAATTTAAAACAAATTAAAGGCAATAACCTTAAATATAGTGATAATAGGTCTGTGGGATTCACCACTGTAGGACATCTTTAAATCAAATAACAACATTGGACTACAGAGTGGATAATTTAATGACCAATAACCTTGCTGGTGTTTTGGCTGAGGAAGATACACAACATCTCATAAGACTGATCTGATCAGCCCAAGGGCAAGGAGAATTTAATTTTCACATGAACCAGATAAAGTATTCATCAGAGTAACTAGAGCTCACTTTCCCGTATTACTAAGACCTACTTTTAGACTGACTTCCTAGCTCAGGTATTAAACATTACTTTGAAATGGGCCCCATAGGAAAGTGATAGAATGGTGTCGGGGTAAAAGATAACTTTAATTTTCTTGTTGGATGGTGGGGGTGAATTGCATTGAACTCGCCTAACATGCTCTTCCATTTAGCAGAATTTACTAAATAACAGGCTCAAAGGTATGATTCAATTTGTGACCTTAACAAGGTGAAAAGACCTAACCAATGTGATAGCTCTGCATCCAACAAAAGCATACAAATATAGTCACCTGAACACATGATTGTGTGTTATTTTCATTCCTTAATATTTTACAAATTCTTATATGTTAGTCCAGAGAGATTCATATAGTCTGCTTGCTATATCATGACATAAAAATCTTTATATAGTGAAGTAAATAACGAAGCAATCCTATAGGAGGAATGCAGACTATCCTCTTCTTTTCTTTAATCATTCATATTAATGTTTTATACTTCATTTTTAACTTTTTGATACAGAGTTTCACTATTCCTTTCAGGTTGTACTTAAATTCACTTCGTAGTGTAGGCTGACCTCAAACTCACAGCAATCCTTCTACTTCAGTCTCCCAAGTTCTGAGAGTTGAGGCATACAGCACCACAAGTGGTTCAACTGTTATTTTATGGATATCTCTTATGCATATGTGTTAGTCTACCTATGTCTAATGAATTTTTATGGAAATACTAATTTATATATACACGTATTTTACATGGGGAAAGATGTTGCCAAATTGTCTCTCACAATTTACAAACTTTGCTACATTCAGTACAAGTGAAAATGCAAATTTCTCCACCTCTTGCTATTTGTTATGCTGGATAGTAAGAATTTAAGGTAGTTATTTTCTATTTTGTTGATATTTAATACTGTCTGAATCTGAATCTAATTTCAATTACATAAGTCATTCTTTCTTAGCTATCAACAGTCAAATTCTTTAAGGTTTATGATTTTGCAAAATCTTTAACTTATGAATTTAAATTATTCTTTACATAATATGTTATTTCTCACTTAAACTTTAGACATCACGACTAGTTTATGTTCAGCTAAGATCTCTTAATATGATGTATCCAAATAATGAAATTTCCCACTACTAAGATGTCAAAGGTTTCAAAGGGATCGTTATTTGACTATTGTGAGTCTTTTTTTCGTTGCCATCAACTATCAGATAGAGGTGACAGGCAACATCACTACCAGCAAACCACCAGAAAAGTAAGGATAACATTAATTACAATGGGAAAGAATAAATGGCAAGTTTATTATTATTTTTCCTTTTCCACAGATTTAATTTAACATGGATTTTCTGAATATTTGATGAATATCAGTTGTTTTTAGATTTAGGAACAAAATTATTTAAGCATATTAAATATATTCTCATCTTAATCACAAAAATGTATGATCAAGATAATTTGCACAACTTATGATTTCTGTTTCATGTAGGGGACCCATTGTGTCCACTAAGAATCCATTGAAATGCCAAAAATAACCAAAACAAACAAAGTACATGTTCTAAATAAAATAATGAAATGAATAAAATGAAGATTTATTTTCTCTCAAAGTTATCACAAAAATTGATTTGTGAGCAACACATATGCTGAGTATTGAGTTGCAGAGCTTCTCCTCCTCCTCTTCCTTCCCCTCCTCCTTCTTCTTCCTCTTCCTCCTCTTCCTCTTCCTCCTCTTCTTCCTCCTCTTCTTCTTCTTCTGATGCTGCTGCTGCTTCTGCTCTTTCTGCTTCTTCTTTTCTTCTGCTTCTTCTTCTCATTCTCTTTTCTCAAACATGACTTCTGCATTCAATTGGTTTTCTTTTCATTATGGTTGCATAAGATAGTACCAACTGTCATCTCTGTGCTAGACAGTAAGCAAGAGAAGAGCAAAGAAACATGTGAAGAGAAGAGCACTATCTTTTAACAAAATCAGCTTCCCTTAAGGAGCCTTCCTGAGCTGATACCAAGGATGCCATTGTAATATTAGTGACCTGCTTATTAGCTGTAGAGCAGGAGGAAAAACAGTTGTAATTATTGAATTTACTGCTTTTTCAGTTTATGCTTTTTCTTAATCTGAGGAAGCTGGTAGCAAAAATGATGAGAATGGAAATTATGTAGTAAATTTTGCCTCAATGAAAATTACCTAATTTTCTAGAATTCTGTCTTCCAACTTCCCCCTTTTCTATAACAAAAGAAAGAACGATCAAGTATATCCTGACCCAAACTTTGATGCTAATGAAAAGGCAGCCATGAAAGACAGTCTTGCTGTGTAAGGTTCAGGACAGCAAGACTTCAGAGGGCAGTGCCTTGCTGCCTCAGGGCCCACAGTGCTCTCGTATATCACAGACCATTTCTCTTTATCACTTTTTTCCACTCCTCATATCACATAAAGAACTAAATTTAGGTTATTCATCCCTTTCTCTTGTTTTCTAATAGACACAGTGCTTAGAGATTTTTAATTTTATGCCTTCCTTCTTTAGTCTTAAACCTCAATTTTCTAGTTGCTATATTCAGATACATGTATTAAAGCATCCTTTCAAATTCTTCTCCATGCAAACATGCCTTTTTAGCAGAGCATGGTGGTTCTTGCCTGTAATCCACAGAAGTCTGCAAAGCTCAGGCAAGAGGACCACAAGAACAAGCTCAATGTAGATATCTTAGAAACACAATCAGACCCTGTTTCAGAATTAAAAGCAAAAAAGCTCTGAGAATATTGCTCAGTGCAAACGTGCTGGATTCAAACTTGTATGAGTTTAAGTGCTATTAGGCTGTGATAGCATCGCTGATACAGGGTATCTAGTTTTAAAGAGAAAATAAATGAAATCAATGCTATAAAATTTCAAGACAATAGAAAATTAACAATGGTTATTATGTAGCATACAGTTATCTTTGAAGTAGTTGCTCATATTATCAGATAGAGGCCTTCAAATTTGATCAAACAATATAAGCAAAAACCACTCCATTCAATGAAATAGTAGAAATTAGTAGTTAAGTTATCATAGCTCATATGTATATTTCCCCACTTAACTTCCTTCCTTCTTTCCTTCCTTCCTTCCTTCCTTCCTTCCTTCCTTCCTTCCTTCCTTCCTTCCTTCCTTCCTTCCTTCCTTTCTCTTTCTTTCTTCTTTCTTTCTTTCTTTCTTTCTTTCTTTCTTTCTTTCTTTCTTTCTTTCTTTCTTTCTCTGTTTTCCTTATTTTTCTTTTACCATATTGTAGTTGTTCTTTCATTCTTTCTCTTCCACAGTATCCTGTTTTACATTTTGGGCATTATTTACTCTTCCAGTTTCTTTTTTAAATTAATTTTATGGAGAAAAAAATTGCAATGAGAAAGTTTCAAAAGAGGTTGTTAGGAGAGTGACAACAATTAATACATTGCATATTGTTGGCTTTGAAGAAGTCATTCATAGCACAAGATGCAGACATGTTGCCCTGTCCAACCACCATTAGTACAAAACTTCTTTCTCATTGAATTAAGAGAAAGAAGCTATATATCTATCCTAACTATTCTGTATATACAGATACAAAATGGTCTTTCATTTATATCTCCTTTTTTGTTTAGTTTTGTTAGAGATAGGTATTCCATTGCCATACAAATATTGTGCGTACATGAATTCAGCAAAATATTCCAATATATTCCAGTAATCCAGAACAGTAGTGGATTATCTGAAGGACTAGCAATGTCCAAACCTGTTGATTGAGGCCTTCCACAGCTCAGCATATTAACATGGCTTCACTTTTCATATCTCATTTCTATACTTTTCTGATGGATGATTAAGACCAAGAAAAAACAAGACCTATATAGCAAGAAATGTAACTTGCATCTGACAAGGTCAGTCAAGTCCCATCAGGACTTATCCCGAAACCTTGTACTGCACTTTGTAGATCCTTTGTCAGTATCAGCCATGTGGGTGAGTCATGGCCACTGCTTGACCAATTTGCTCTCTGTGAAAGCCTGAGAGAATGTTTTCTCTCCGTGTAACTATCCTTAGACACATTCTACATATCAATCACATTCTGCTGTGGCTCCATAATCTCTTTGATCAGAAAATTTGGGACCACTGTGTTAAATGATATTATAGTATAGGTTCTCCTAGTTCCTGAGTCCTCACTGACCTTGAAAGGCTAGGGCCAAAATGTTAGCTATGTTTGAAGCTCTTCTTTTTCTCTAATTTTTGGTCTGAAAATATAACTTGTTAATTCTCCAGAAGAGAAGCTTATTATTACCCTACAACTTATGCAGTTGGGTTTAAACTCACTATCTATCTGAATATTAAACATTTTAGGCATAAGATGGAACATGTATTTCCCATCAAGTATTTACATGTTTATCTTTAAATCTCTACAGAATATGGAAAAAGTTAAAAACATAAAAAATATTTTTAAAATATGAATAAACAATTATCATTGTAGCAGGACAGACCTGTGACATTTTTTTCTTGTCTCTTTTTTTTTATTTCTTACCCTACTCTTTCAGTTTCTTTTGCTACAATAATATAATGTTTGTACATCCAAGTCTGATTTATTGCACTTAAGAGTACGATCTCTAGTTGTATACATTTATCTATAAAATATAAATCCTTGAGTTTATCCTTCTTTATCGCTGAATAGTACTCCATTGTATAAAAGTAACATGTTGTTTTTATCGATTCCTTGGTTGATAGATATTTGAGTTGTTTCCAAGTGTTAGCTATGAAAACTTGTGCTGCTACAATTGGAAATAAGATACAGGCCTTATCATCACTATGCAATCCTAATAGTTTTAGGAAAATATCCACACGTGGAATAGATGGGTCAAATGCACCTATCTGAGAAATCTCTACAGTGATTTCCACAGTGTTTGTATGAGGCTACATTCTTACCAACAGTAGAGAAGGGTTTCTGTTTTACTACAGCCCCAGTAACATTTGTTATTGGTTTATTTCTTGGTCATAACCATTCTTTAAGGGATGAGACAGAATCTCAGCACTATATTAACTAACACTTTTTGAATAAATGATGTTGAACTTTTTTCATATAGTTATTCTCAATTTGTATTTATTTATGTGAGAATGTGTATGATTATCTCAGATAGCCAGTTTTGGATTGGGTCTTTGAATTTAGGGCACCAGATATTTTTCAGTTATATTTTTTGTTTGTTTCAGGGATCAAATTCAGGACCTTGCACTTGCCAGGCAGGTGCTTATGTTGCTGAATTCTCTCCCTGGCCCTTACTCCTTTATATGTTCTGCATAGAGGTCTCTTGTCTGAGGACAGTTGGCTGAATGTTTTTCCCACACAGTAGTTTTCTTCTTGGTCTGTGGGTGATTTCTTCTGATGTGCAAAAACTTTTTAGTAAGATGAGCTCCCAGTTGTTGATACTTTGTAGCTCTTCCAAAGCAAATTTGCTTTTTATTCATGCCTACAACTATGTCCCTAAGATTTCAACCCACTGCCTCTTCTAGTAGATTTAGGGTTTCTATTTTGACAATTAGATATTTGATCCATTTGGACTATAGTTTAGCACATGGTGATAACCATAGATCTAGTTTTAGCCTTTATTATGTGGAGAAATAGCTTTTCCAGCTCGATTTATTTAAAAGGCTATACTTTTTCCAGTGAACCTGTTTGGCACTTTTGTCAAAGACGAGGTATCTGGATGTGTTTGGAGTTCTGTGTGCATCTTCTAATCTGTTCATTGGTCCTCATGTCTGTTTGTCAGAACCATGCTGATTTTATCACAGTTCCTTTGTAGTATAGTTTCATCTCAGAGATTTTGATGCTTCCTGCATTGCCTTTGTTGCCCAGGATTACCTTTGCTATTCTAGGCCTCTTCTGTTTCCTAATAAATTACAGGAATTCTTTCTCAAAATCTGTAAGACATGCTAAAGGTAGTTTGATTTATATAACAGTTTTATTGGAGTCTTGGGATTATGGATATTATCAAAATGGTAGTTCAATCCATCTGATCTTGCTACCAGTTTGCTGCAAATTTCTTCTTCATCCTGTGCCTGTTCCCATGAAGTTCTTCTATCTCCTTTTGCCAAATCCTCCAGGGTCAGGTTTTACTTCTAGTGTTTATGTCATAGGGTCTTAATGCAGCAACTTTTTGGTTGCCAACCTGCATCAACAAATTCTGATCTAATATATATATATATATATATATATATATATATATATATATATCCATACATATATATATATGGAGTATATATATGTATGGAGATAGATATATATGGAGAGAGAGAGAGAAAAAAAAAAGAGAAAATATAGTCTCTAAAGTTGTCAGCAGTCATTTGGCAACACATTAGGCTTTCAAAAATATGTTGCCTAATTTTAACTTGGATTTTTTTCTTCTATAAATTTCATTAGTAATTACTAAAGCAAGTCCCCCTTCTCAGTGTGCCTGCCTCTCAATTTCTTACCAAAATTATATCTGTGCTAGGATTCCCAATGTGCATTTCCAGAGAGCTAGAATCTGTCTCCCACTGAGGTCAAAGCATCCACAACCGAGTGGCTATTAGCATAAAACCTGGGATGGAACTGAGTTATCAGCTCCTTCTTAACTGAATGATTTCCACTGGGTTTTATTTTGTTTGCTTGTTAATAGAAATGCCCATTGGCACTGGCCCCAGATCAGAAGTATGGACCTAATAGAATCTAAAAGTTCATTTTTAATTTTAAAATCAAACTCCCTTTAGACTCATAGTATTGCCAAATTCATGTGAAAAGCAGAACATATCATTTTTCCTTCCACCTTCAAAAGCAGCTGAACAAAATTTAAATACATCTGGTTATAACAAACAAGCTAGAAAGTGCACCACAATTGGGACAAGCCTGTGCCCAGATCCAATTTTTATGACTGAGTTAGAAAGCCCTTGAAAAATGGGGCTCGTGGTGCAATCCCTGCTGGGGCATTAGCTGGAGTCTCTTTGGCAAGAAAAACTGCGGTAATAAGCCTGAGTGACATTTTCCCAAAGCAGGTTAAATGCCCCAATAGAAACCAAGAAGAAATTATGTTTAAATGTTCTTCTAAGCAGCTGGAGTCAATGTGTCACCTCCTCTTTGCATGCGAATGCCCTGTGTAACAAATCACATGATATAATTTGTGGGCTGAATTAGATGTTTTTATAAGCATTACTGCTACAGCTTTTTGGAGGTAAGTAGGTATGACAATAAGAACTCAATTTTCTGGTTTATGTAATGGCACTATTACCTGTGATCACTTGGAAGACTGTACCTCCTTCTTAGCAGTAGTATTCACGGGACCACTTCTTGCCATGGCTAACAAAGTGCCATTCCTGAGTTGAGCCCTTGATTCAAAGATCATGGTTGCACTGAGGATGACCTGTTGCTCCTGAGCTAATGTGATGGGGGAGGTTTACCTTCTTGAATTTAGAAACAATTCACTATTGAACCATGTATCAAATTATGCTATGCTGACCAACATAATTGTTTGTTCAAAGAAAAGCTATTTACGCATTAGGTCACAAATTATTTCTGCCATATTTGTACTGATCTGTAAAAAGTTCTCACATGTAGACTGTGCTCTTGATGTTCTACCTATTCAATATGGCAGTCTAATAAATCTAAATCAAATCTAAGGAAATAATTGTGGAATTAAGAATCTTTGTGGTAAACTGTATTTACTAGTACAATGACCTTGGGCAAGTTTTCAGTTTCTTTGTTTTACTTGCTTCCTCTGTAAACGGACTTGTAATAACATCTGCATACTTTTCTTACATTCTAAGAAAACTCCTTTCCTGCAGACCAGTAATGTATACTTTTAAAATTTCCAAGTATTCAAAAGTGGAGTGTATTTTAGAAAGTAAGATAGTCTTTCTGATTATACTATTCCTCTTGCTTTTACTAATCAATCTTTGCACATAATTTTGATAGGCTTTTTTCATTTTCTTTTCATCTTTTAAATGTTTCCTACTGTTCTGTTATCTGTCTTATTTTCAGGCAATATCATATATTTTTCCATGTATTATTGTAGATATTTATCTAAAACACAATGCCTTTAGAAGCAAAGTATCTACTTTTATCCTTTTTGTGGTATCTGCTATTAATCTGTCCTTTGATAAAACTGTGAAGAAGTTTTCAAGGATCACTGACATGTAATAAGTTCATAGTTTCTTGTCTGCAAACAAATTTGGGAAAGATATCAGAAGCCCAACATTCTTTGTTAATGTTAGGATCCGTATTTTGATGTCCTTCCAAAGCTCATGCTCTCACAGCTGGACCATTCGGGAGGTGATTGCACCATGGGTGTGTGATGTCCATCACTGCATTAATTCATTGAGGGGCCCAGAGCTAAGTATGATTTGCGGGGCTGGTTCTGGTAGGAAGAGGTAAGTCCCTGTCAATATAGCATAGAGATGTGTTTGTATCTGGAGATATGTATATATATGCATGTGGAGGTGATTAATTGTGTGAACTTTAGTAATGAATGTCCAACTAAATTGGCCCATCATAGCTGTGGATGTGGAAGACCCACCCTAAGGATTTTTGTGACCAGAATGGTATAAAAGAGAAACAATAAAGAAGAACCGTTTCTGATTCTTCACAGCCACTCCAGTTTTTGCCTTTACCCTGGGCGTGATCGCTGGCTTCCAGTGAATTCTTTGTAGCCTTCCCTACAGACCCTTAAGCCTTCCATAGCAGACCCTTTGACCTCTTGATGTGGGTTTGCAAGGTACATTACAGTAAAATCCAAGCACTTAGATGGAAACTTTGGTGCTCCAGTCTGCAAACAGACCTTAGGCATTCTTGCACATGCTGCTATGGATGACCATTTTATACAAATCATAATATATATGTATGTATGTATGTATATATATATATATATATATATATATATATATATATATATATATGCATTAACTGTGATTCTCAAGTAAGCCCTGAGTGATATGGTACATGTTCCTCTCTCCTTTGTTTTCTTCCAGCTGCCTACTTGACTTGCTAGGAGGAGCTCTTCTCCTCTCCCTGGAACCAGCAAACTATGCACTGAACACTTGATAGACTGTAAACTAAAATAGTAAGCCTCTCCTCTTTTAAGCTGTGGTTGTTGAGTATTGTGTATAAGCAAAGAAAAAGTAACAAAAGTAGTAAAGACTATTCAAAATGGCCTAGAGGCAAATATCTTAGGGATTCCATATTAAAATTAGATTCTATCTCATGTAAGAAGCTGGGTCATATATTTTTGTTGCCTCTTCAATGCTTGCATTTATTATTTAACATCCATCAATCTGACATCTAGAACTGGGATAGCGGTTCCATTATTTTCTAGCTGGAGACTCTTGACCTGAATCATTCTCATTGATCCATGTATGAGATCAATCCACATTTCAGTTCTTTTTCACCTTGTGATGGACAGAATTCCCTTAGATCATGTTGTGCTGCTCCTGTTGCCACCCATGAAACTTCTGTACTTGGTTCTGTGATCTGCCTTGGTCTTCGATTGCACTTCATTTTTTCTTTTTCTATGCCTATACGTTGCATTGGATCAAGGTTTTTTGATTTTTCATTGAAGAGGATCTTTTTGCTTCTAATAATTGCTCCATTTTTCTGAAGTATTTTTACTCCATTCACTCAGTTCTTTTTGTTGTGTGGTCATTTCTCTCTGTGGCTAAAATTACTGTTCCTGTCCTAGACATAATATCATTTAGTATATCTCTATGAATATCTTCAACACTGAAAATGTTCTGGGTGAGAAATTAAATGCATCAAATTTTCATTTGCTGGACAATCTATCCAAGTCACTTGATTATTAAGTAGTACTTTGCTTTGCTCCAGAAAATTATACTTGTAGTTCTTAGGAAAAACTTCATTGAAATATCAATATATGTATTGAAAGAAGAAAATGGAAAGATATTCCCTGCTCCTGGATAAGAACAACCAACATTGTGAAGATGGCCATACTCCCAAAATTGTTGTACAGATTTAATGAAATCCATACTGAACTACCACACAAATCTAGAGAAATCATTCCTAAAATGTATTTGGAACCAGAAAAGACCTAGAATATCAAAGGCTATCCTGGGCAACAAAGACAAGGTAGGAGGCATTACAATTCCTGATTTGAAATTATACTACAAAACTACTATGATAAAATCAGCCTGGTACTGGAACAAAATAGACCTGAGGATCAGTGGAGTACATTAGAAGACACAGAAGCATCTACAAACACACTCGGCCACCTTATTTTTGAAAACAGGGCCAAACGTGTACTGGAAGAAATAAAGCCTCTTTAACAAAGGTTGCTGTAAAAACTGGCTCTCTACATGCCAAAAACTAAAACTTGACCCAGGTCTATCACCATGCACTAAGCTCAAGTCAAAATGGATTAAAGATATAAACATTAAAGAGAAATACTAAATATCCTAGAAGAGAAAGTAAGAAGAACTCTTGAAGGTATAGGGATAAGCAAAGAGTTCATGAACAAAAATCAAATTGCACGGGTAACACTTGAAAGAATTAACAATTAGTACCTTCTCTTACTGAGAAGTTTTTGAACATCAAAATAAATTACCAACAAAGTGAAAAGACAACCTACAAATTTGGAAAAAATTCTTGACTAATAAGCACTCAGACATTGGTCTTCTCTCTAAAATTTATAAAGAACAAAAAATATTAGGGGCCCAAAATTTAAAGACCCAATCCAGAAATGGACATCTGAGATGAATACACACTTCTCAGAAGGTGAAATCAAAGAGGGAAATGAATATATGAAAAAATGCTCCACATCATTAGTCATCCATGAAATGCAAACTAAAACAACACCGAGATATCATCTCACCCCAGTAAGAGTGGCTATCATAAAGAAATCACTTAACAGCTAGCGTTGGAGAGGCTGTGGGAAAAAAAGGAATCCTTCTCTACTGCTACTGGGAATACAGACTGGTGCAACCATTATGGAAATCAGTGTGAAGACTCCTTAAAATACTAAGACTGGAAATAACATTCAAACCAGCTACCCCCCCACATGGAATTTTCCCAGAGGAACTAAAACATCATATCCCACTAATATATGTATACCTATTTTATAGCAGCACAATCTGTGATTGCCAAATCTTGGAAACAACCAAGATGCCCGTCACCTGAGGAATGGATGAAAAAGATGTGGTACTTTCATACAACAAAGTACTATTCAGTTATATAGAATGATAAACTCCAGGCATTTATATATAGGTGGATGCCACTTGAAAATATACTCGTAAGTGAAATAAACCAGAGCATGCATGTAAGTATCATATAGTCTCCCTAGTATAAGAACTCAAAGAAGAAATCAAAATTGAAAGGCTTAACACAATTAAAGGGAAAGCAAGAACTTGAGGAATAAACAATGATGAGAGGGCAAAGAGAAAAGCTAGAAAACATGACAGGGGCAAAGTCATACATTTAAATGTACAAGATGGGAAACACAGTGGTCCTGAGAATCTACAGCATGTTTTTGAAACTAGCAGTTAATTGGCAGGATTTTAACCCTGATTAAATATAAATGCTAATCCCTGTGAACTAAGCAACTGCACTGAAGAAAGCAATGTGTAATGGTAAGGTCATGCTTGGAATACCTGTCATTCTGGTCTTCTAATTATTTTCTGATTGTCATGACATACAAATTACTGCCATACTATCTCTCAAGTAAATGTTTGGTTTTTTTTTTTTTTTTGAAGGATACTCATATTCACATTTATTTATTTAAAGCCTAGTAAATGTACATATTGAATTATAATATTTTCAGCAATGGATTATTTTATTTTACAGATAAGGAAACTGAGGCTGAGCAATGTAGATAGGTATGCTGAAGAAGCCACTGATATTTCTAGAATGGAAGGATGGGCCCTATGGCCTACACATGGCAAGGCCTTAGAGGCATGGAGTCACCTACTGGGGTGGGTGTTGGGGACACAGACCTTCAATGCCTTTGTGATGGGGTGAAGGAGAGGAGGCTTCTGCAGTCTTCTCCCAGCACATACCACCCTGGGCAGGCCTGAGCCTTCTAGTTCAGACTTCTATGCTGGGGAATGCTGGCACCTAGAGCTCATTGGCACCCATCTCAAAAGCAGCCAATCTTGAGGCTAGCAAAGGGTGTGGAAGGGAAAGCCACACCCAGCAGGGACGGTATCTTCAGCCAAGAGGTACTTAGGGGCATTGGTAGCAGGCAGATCTAGCATAGATCAGAGAGGTGGAGGCCGAGAGCAGAGGAGGACTCACACCTCAAGAACACAAGGTGGCTGACCCCACTGTTGGAGCTGGATTTCATACCTGAACATCTTGTGCTCACTTAGACCTGATTTTGTAGTGCAGGCTCTCAAGTGTACCTACTTTACAGATGAAGAAATTGAGGCACAGCCTGGCCTGAGCCATACAGATGCACATGGGGTGTTGGGGTTTGCATTCTAGTGGATGAGAGCTGACACAGAAGAATTGAGTTCCAACCTGGGCAGAGGGTGGGGCCCGGCCACTGAGAGGTAGGAGGATTTCTGGTTGGAGGGGCAGTGGAGACAGGGTATCACCATGGTGGGACCCTGTCCCCAGGGTGGGGCTGTGGACTGGTGTTCTGAGCCAGGGTGCCCTGGGGTGCAGGGACCTCTGACTCACCTCAGACCAGCTTCAGAGCCCCTCTGCCAATGGCTCTGTCCAGGCCTGTGGGGAGTGGTGGCTGCCTGTGTGCTACAGAAAGGCCCATGGTCCTCTTTGCTGAACCCTGGCTCTCCTCTGCCCAGTGACCAATTGAAGGGTACCAAGCACACCTGTGACACCCTCCTGGTCCCATCATCTGTGCAAGCTTTCTCAGTGTTCTCCATTCACCACTCCCAAGGTGGAGTGGGGCCCTCCCTTCTCCACACACTACTTACAATGTGTCAGAGCCACTTCTGCCCCACCTCGCCCGTTACTCTAAGTCACTCCCACTCTGTTTGGCACAGAAACAGCACAGGCTTTGAGGGCAGCCAGAGCTGGTCCCATCCCACCACTTACTGGTCTTGGTCGAGGGAGGTATGATGTCTGCTGCACAGTGCCTGACTTTAGTTAAAGGCAAAGAGTCTAGTAAAAGGTTTTCTTTTTTTTTAAATGGTAATAAATGAATTCAAGATTAAAAAAAAATAATTTCACAGGACTGTCCTGCTACAAGTATGTATATTGTTAGATTTCTAAATTTTTGTGCAAAAATATGTAAATGCTTGTTCTTATTTTTAAAGTATTTTTATCTTTTTAATCTTTTTTCTTCATATACTGGAGGGACTCAAAGTTGAACACATCAGTATGGAAATTGTTGGTGGAAAAACCTGTTCCATGTTATATCAAAGATGTTTGACTTTCAGACCGATAGTGAAGTTAAGCTCAACAGCCTTGTAGGGTAAAAATAATAAGCTTCTCTTCTGAAGGATTAACAACTTGTTTATAGATTAAAAATGAGAGAAAAGGCAGGGCTTCAAGACAGCAACATTTTGTCCCTAGCCTTTCAATGTCAGTGAAGACTTAAGACACAGGAGAACCTATACTATAACATAATATAACTCAGTTTTGCCCCAAATTTCCTTATCAAGGAGATTATGGGGTCACAGAGGAAAATGAATGATGATGTAGAGTGTGCCTCAAGAAAGTTACATGGAAAGAAAACATTTTCTCAGGCATTCACAGAGAGCAAATTGGTCAAACAATGGCCAAAACTCATCCACATGACTGACACTGAGCAAGGATCTACAAATTGCAGTACAGGGCTTCATGATAAATTCTGATGGGATCAGATACAAAAGCTACATTTCTTGTTTTATAGGTCTTGCCACAGTGTAGTAAACTATTAAAATGAAGTATAAAAAGTAAAGCCATATTAATATGCTGAGCTATATAGCCTCAAGTCAACAACTTTGGACATTTCCAGTCTTATGGAAAATCCACTACTATTATGGACTACTGGACTATATTGGGATATTTTGCTGAATTCATGCACCTATAGTATTTAAACAACAATGAAATGCCCTTTTCTGACAAAATTGACCAAAAAAGTGGGATAAAAATGAATGACCATTTTGTATCTGTATACTCAAAATATTTAGGATAGATATACAGCTCCATTTTCTTAACTCAATGCATGGAGAGGTTTGTTCCAATGTTGTTTGAGACAGGATATCATGTCTGCATCTTGCACAATCAGTAACTATTAAGACAACAATAAGCAATATATTAATTACTAAAAATGTGCTAGTAATTGGTTATAAAACTGTCTCACTGATACTTGTTTGTCAATAAAATTATTTAAAAAAGAAGCCATAAAGAGAAGATATTATTTTCAGAATTATTTTATGATATATACATACTTATATATGAATTATCAGCAAGTGCAATCCCATTCATGTCTGAATGACACTCAGTTTTAATATGAACACTTCTATGTGAACAAGTCCTATTCAGAGCCTTGTGGTATAAATCTGTAATATATCTTGTGCTTTGTACCAAGCCTATATATCATGTCAAAATATATATTTATGAAATAATCGATACACAGAACCTGACGAAAAAAAGAAATAATTAAAGTCCTAAAAACATATATTACATTCTCAAATTTTATATCATATTACATTACCAAAAATGCATATTAACATACCCTAAAAGTCCTCATATATTGTTCAATTTAGGAAGAAAATCTTTGGAAATAGGTAGGAATTGTTTAGTCAGGGAAAGGTACGATGCACATATTTTCTTTATGGCTTTGTAGAGCTTTTCAGGTAACTTTGATTGAGTCACATGTACCCTTTGCCTTTCAGTATTGTATTACCTATTCATTCCTGGTGTTCACTTACAATGCTTTTTCCCTCTAAAAGAGATAGTTTCTCATTTCCCTTTTCCATTAAAATTCACTTGAAAAGCCTGAATGTATGAAAGCACAAGTGAATGCATCCATAAAACTTATGTAGCGCTAAAAGCTTTGGAGTAATACGCAGTGATAGTGTCCTTTGAGCAAAATATGAACAACAGAAGGACATTTGAGAAACAAACAGAATGATATGAAAACACAAATAAAATTGTAGTAAGAGTATGATTTGTGGAATGAGAGCAACAAAAAATGTTTTATCCTGATCATAGAAAAGACTTATTTCATACTTGGAATTTCAAATAGAAGACAGAGAGGAAGAACCTCTGCATATATTCAGATCAAGAAACAAAAGGAGGTAAGATTTTTGGAGGAAAGTTCCTTATTTAAAAGTTCAATTGGCAGTGAGTCACCCTACACAGTCACAATGAGCCTTTGTGCTTAGCAAGAGGTTTTTGTACAAAGATCTCACAAGGCAAAGAGCTGAGAAGAATGCCTGCTCTCATTTCAGATGGGTGACAACTAAATTAGAAAAAAGGAGACATAATAGAGGTAGGTTTTTGAATGCTTCATTATTGTAGCACTGTAACTATATTATTTTTTTGCAAACCATGAAATGCACAATTTTTGAAGTGCACAATTCAAGTAGTTTTTAAAAAAGACCATATCCACCTAATCTCCTCTCTCTCAAGCTAAAGAGTATTCCTTTCATTCCAGTAAGTTGTTGTGACTGTGATTAATCTTTACTCCTCTTCTCAAGAAGCAACTCCTACTTGGTTTGCTCCTTTCTTCACAGATTGAGGTAGTTTGATCTAGAACTTAGTCTACGATGCAGTAAATCTCACTTTTTAAGCAAAATTGTTGAAAACAATATAAGAAGCTCTTATATACCCTAAAAATATTTTTCCTCTTTAAAATATCCAATCAGTGTAGTACACTTTTAATAATGAGCAGATACTGGTGCTTAGTTAAAGCCTTTTTTAAATTCAAATTTCCTTAGTTTTTAGCCAATGTCTTTTTTGCTATTTAAGATTCTACCCAGGCTACTCATTTATATATAGTCATTTAGTGTTCTTACACCAGTCTTGATTGTAACAGTTTCTTAGATTCCCTGTGTTCTGATGATCTGATTGTTTGGTAGATTATTGGTAACATATTTTATAGAATATTCTTCAGTTAGGTTTCCTTTGATGCTTTTGTTTGTTTGGTTAGCTTTGGTCTTGGTCTTTGTTTTTTGTTCTTTTTATAACTAGTCTAGATAGTTTATAGGAAGGAAGATTCCAGAAACAAACTTATTGGATTGGCCAGATAGCTCAGAAGACTAAAGGTCCTACTTAGGCAGATACAGAGGCCAGGGTTCTATCCCCAGCCTGCCATGCCAGCTCTACTTCAGAAGCATGCTGAGAAAGTGACTGAGATTGGGCAAGGTGGCAAGTGCGTGTAATCCCACTGCTTGGGAGGCTGAAAACAGGAGAATCACTAGAGTGTGATCTGTGTAATGAGACCCTGAAGACCCTGTACTAAATATATAAAAAAGCAAGCTTATTTTCCACATATGTCAAAAATGAGAGTTCTCAAATGATTATTATTATCTATATTGATGCTACCCCAGCCATCAATATAGATAATAGTTTTTCCCAGGTTTCTTTATTATAAGTTTACTTTTATTCCCCCTAGAACAATAACACAATTTTTCATTTTTCTTGTACATAGTGTAAGTTTTTATTGTGTTTTGCAAAACAGTGTTCCATCACTCAAATGTATTACATTTTATTTAGCCATTCTAAGGACAAGAACATTTATGTGGTTTTCAACATGGAAATACTAAGATATATCTGCTGTGAATATTTTATATATTTTTTCTTTATATGTATTTTCATTTCTTAGATAAATGTCTAAAATAAAAATAAGATAACGTCAATATATGGTTATATTATGAAAAACGCATAAACCTAGCATTATTTGACACACTCTCTTGTCAGCAATAAAGTCCGTATTTTAATCTTCATGCTTTACTTCTGTTTCAATTTTAACCTATGTAGTGTATGTACAGTGATATCTTATACTTTAATATTATTACACATGATTATTTATTTACATAAATAAATAAATACAATTGAAAATCTTTTCCTGAACTTAGTAACCTTTTATTTTTCTTCCACATTACTATTCACTTACCACAGAACCCCTTCCTTGTTTCTCATTGCATTGTACTGACATCCTTGCCAACATTAGTAGAACTTTCTATGAAGAGATCCATTTCTCTATTTTTTGTTTCATTCTGTTGAGGTAAGTATCGCAGCAGCAATGCATTTCATGACTGATGTTGTCTCATAATTAATTTTAAAGTGGAAAATATGTATTCTTCATAATTGTTCTATTTTTCAAGAGCATTTTTCAATCATCATTTGCTTATATTCCTGTATACATTTCAGGATGTTCTCTCATGGTTAGGACATGCTATTAGGACTTTGAAATTTCATTCTTTCTCTTGATCAGTTTGGTAACTGTGTATGAAAATAATGACTAGTCAAAACCTTGACAAGATATAACTCTCCATTACTTTAAGCAATCTACATTTCTCTAATGATATTTTTAGCATTTTAAATATACAAAATGCACATGTTTTTGTATGCTCTGTCTTTACCTTTTTATGAATTTATAATAACTTATCTCAGTTTTTCTTCACAAATGAAAATATAGCTAATGTTTAAAACAAACTCTTCCTTCTGAAATGCTGAAAGATTAGTAAAGTGCTTAGTATTCTTTTTTTTTTTTTCAGAATGATGGAAGAGCTTTATTTTGGTAACTGAAGTGAATGTTTTTGATGGACTCTTATTAAAGTGTGGTATATGAACATGTCAAGGGTGTGTATTGTTTCTTTTTTATCTTTTTTTTCCATTTATTTTTATTTTATTAAAATACAAATTTCAATCAGACAGTTTCAAGACACCTTAACCATACAGAGTCCATGAATTAATACATTGCAAACCGTTTTCATAACGTTTTGGTACTATACAAGGTGCATACATGAAATTATATTTACAGGTTTTTTTATAGCTGAATTATATCA
>PVKA01037799.1:0-20735 GCA_004027165.1 Ctenomys sociabilis | reverse complement strand
GGTTTATCTTGTAGTCCTGTACATTATTCTGTAGTTCCTTTGTCTGTGTCATCCATGTGGATGAGTCACGGCCAATGCTTGACCAGTTTGCTCTCTGTGAGAGCTTGAGAGAAAGTTTTCTCTTCATGTGACTCTCCCCAGGCACACTATAGAACTTCAATCTCTTTCCTCTGTGGCTCCATAATCTCCTTGTTCAGAAGATTTGGAGCTCACTTGAGTTTCATGATGTTGCAGTACAGGTTCTCCTATGTCCTGAGTCTTCGCTGACCTTGAAAGGCTAGGGCCAAAATGTTGGCTGGCCTTGTGGCTCTTGTATTTCTTGAACTCTGACTTGTGATCTTAGGTTGTTAACCATCCAGAAGAAAAGCTGATTAGTATCCTGCAGCATACGCCATTCACTTTGCCTTATCTGACTCAATTGATTTTAGTTGTTGTTGTACGTTTCCTTTTGTATTTCTGCTTTTTGTTTGTTATCCTAGGGAGACTATACGTAATTTACACATGCCTGTCTGGGTTATTTCACTTATGAGTATATGTTCAAGTGGCATCCACTTCAGTATAAATGCTTCAAACTTATCATTCTTAATAGCTGAGTAGTTGAATGTCAATGGAGTGCCCACTTTTGACAGGTGTAGACAGAGGAAGGGGTGTAGAAAGAAAAAATTATGATGTGTGTGTATAGACAGTACAGTTGGGATAGATAATGTTGTGCTTCTACATAATTCTATGAGAGGCAAGATCTGCACTAATGGTGGTTGGACAGGATATTATGTAGGCATCTAGTACTACAGTCATCCCCTAGGTAAATAATTATTGAATTTTTGATATAATTCAGGTATAAAAAATAAGATAAGTAAGCAGCTACACTCTTATTTCACTGATAAGAGATATCTGGTAAAATAATATCTGTAAATATAATATCATGTACGCACCCTGTACAATACCAAAACGTTATGAAAACAGTTTGCAATGTATTAATTCATCCAATCTGTATGGTTAAGGTGACTTGAAACTGTCTGATTGACGTTTGTATTTCAATAAAATAAAAATAAAAATAAAAAAAAAAAAACAGTTCAAAGAATCCACAAATCAAAATGTTGGTTCTTTGAAAAACTAAATAAAGTTGATAAGCCTCTAGCCAACCTCATCAAAAAGAGGCAAGAGAAAATTCAAGTACGTGCAATAAGGAATGAAAAGGGTGAAACCACCACAGACCCAGTGGAAATTCAGAAGACTATCAGTAGTTACTTCAAGAATCTTTACGCTCACAGACTAGAAGACACAGAAGAAATGGACATATTCCTCGAAAGGCACAAATTACCAAAACTGAATCAAGAAGATGTAATAACTCTCAATAAGCTGGTAACAGCCAACGAAATAGGAAACATAATAAAAAGCCTACCGACAAAGAAAAGTCCAGGTCCTGATGGATTCACAGCTGAATTCTGCAAGAAATTTATAGAAGATATAATCCCCACACTCCACAAACTCTTCCATGAAGTTGAAAAGGAAACAATCCTTCCAAAATCGTTTCTGGAGGCAAGTATAATACTGATTCCAAAACCAGGGAAGGACACCACCAAAAAGGAGAACTACAGGCCAATGTCCCTCATGAACATAGATGCAAAAATACTCAACAAAATCCTGGCAAATAGAACACAGCAAATCATCAAGAAGATCATACATCATAACCAGGTAGGATTCATCCCAAGGATGCAAGGATGGTTCAATATTCGAAAATCTATAAATGTAATACACTATATTAATAGACTGAAATCTATCAATCACATGATCATCTCAATTGATGCAGAGAAAGCCTTTGACAAAGTCTAACACTCATTCATGTTCAAGGTCCTACAGAAAATTGGAATAGATGGACTCTATCTTAACTTGATAAAAGCCATCTATGACAACCCAAAAGCTCATATAATTCTAAATGGGGAAAAACTGAAATCTCTTACTCTTAAATCAGGTACAAGACAAGGATGTTCTCTATAGCCCTTCCTATTCAATATAGTCTTGGAATCCTTAGCAACAGCCATTAGAAAAGAGGGAGAAATAAAGGAAAGAAAAATAGGTAAAGAAGAAGTTAAATTATCACCATTTGCAGATGATATGATACTTTACTTGGAAGACCCCAAAAATTCCACCAAAAAACTACTAGAGCTGATACGGACATTCAGTAGCATAGCAGGATACAAAATCAATACTCACAAGTCAATAGCATTGCTCTACACAGATAGCAAGCACACTGAAAGGGAGACAATAGAAACAATACCTTTTACAATAGCACCGCGAAAAATAAAATACCTTGGGATTCACATAACGAAGGAAGTCAAAGACCTTTTCATGGAAAATTACAACACCCTAAGAAAAGAGATTATAGAGGATTTCAGAAAATGGAAAGATATTCCATGCTCCTGGATAGGAAGAGCCAACATCATGAAGATGGCCATACTCCCAAAATTGCTGTACAGATTTAATGCAATCCCTATCAAACTGCCACCAACATAACCCCCAGACCTAGAGAAATTGTTTCCCCAATTTATTTGGAACCAGAAAAGACCTAGAATAGCAAAGGCAATCTTGGCCAATAAGGACAAGGCAGGAGGCAGCACAATTCCTGACTTGAAATTATACTACAAAGCCACTGTGATAAAATCAACATGGTATTGGCAACAAAATAAATCTGAGGATCAATGGAATAGATTAGAAGATGCAGAGGCATGTACAAATACACTCAGCCATCTGATCTTTGACAAAGAGACCAAACAAGATTACTGGGAGAAAGATAGCCTCTTTAACAAATGGTACTGGAAAACCTGGCTTTCTACAGGCTAAAAACTAAAACTTGACCCAGCTCTATCACCATACACTAAGCTAAATTCAAAATGGATTAAAGATCTGAACATTAAAACAGAAACACTTAATCTCCTGGAAGAGAAAGTAGGAGGAACTCTTGAAGGCAGAGGGGTAGGTAACGAGTTCATGAACAAACATATATTTGCACGTGAAACACTTGAAAGAATCAACAACTGGGATCAACTCTTCTTGAGGAGTTTCTGTACATGAAAAAAAATTGTCCACAGAGTGAAAAGACCCAAAAATTTTGAAAAGATTGTAACTAATAAGCAATTAGACAAAGGTCTGCTGTCTAGAATATATAAAGAACTAAGATATAATAGGGACCTCAGATTTAAAGACCCAATTCAGAAATGGGCATCTGAGATGAATACACACTTCTCAGAGGATGAAATTAAAGAAACGAATAAATATATGAAAAAATGCTCCACATCGCTAGCCATTTGTGAAATGCAAATAAAAACAACACTGAGTTACCATCTCACTCCAGAAAGAATGGCTATCATAAGGAAATCAACCAATAACAAATGTTGGAGAGGTTGTGGGGAAAAGGGAACACTTCTCCACTGCTGGTGGGAATGTAGACTGGTACAACCATTGTGGAGATGAATGTGGACAAATAGTAGGACTGGAAATCCCATTCAAGCTGGCTATCTCCCTCCTGGGAATTTTCCCAGAGGAACTGAAAACATTATACATAGTGATATATGTTTATAGTAGCACAATTTGTGATTACAAAATCTTGGAAACAACCAAGATGTCTGTCACATGAGGAATGGTTGAAAAAGATGTGATATTATTTCTATGTAATGTAGTATTACTCAGCTATAAAGAATGATAAACTTGAAACATTTATATTGAAGTTGATGCCACTTGAACATATACTCACAAGTGAAATAAACCAGACATACATGTGCAAATATTGTATAGTCTCCCTAGCATAAGAAGTCAAAAGATGAAATACAAGTAGAAATGTGCAACAATAACTAAAAAAGAATTGAGTCAGATAGGGCAAACTGAATGGCATATGCTGCAGGGTACTAATCAGCTCTTCTTCTGGATGGTTAATAACCTATTTTCACAGATCAGACATTGCAGAAATAGAAGGGCTGAAAGGTCAGCCAACATTTTGACCCTCGCCTTTCAAGGTCAGCGAAGACTCAAGACACAGGAGAACCTGTACTGCAACATCATGGAACTCAGGTGTTCCCTAAATTTTCTGATCAAGGAGATTATGGAGCCACAGAGGAAAGAGACTGATGATCTATTGTGTGCCTGGGAAGAGTCACATGGAGAGAAAACTTTCTCTCAAGCTCTCACAGAGAGTAAACTGGTCAAACAATGGTTATGACTCATCCCCATGGATGACACAGACAAAGGATCTACAGAGTAAGGTATAGGATTACAAGATAAACCCTGAGGGGACTTCAGTGACTTCAACAGAGACAAAAACTACATCTTATGGTATATAGGACTTGATCTATCTCTGTCTTAACCATCCAGCACATAATTATAAATATGAGCAATATACTGTGGGGCCATAATAATAAGTTGAGCTGTAAATGGCTACAGTTAACAACTTCTTTAGATAACTCAATATTATAGTGGAATGCTGTACTGTGTTGGATTGTGTCGCTGAGTTCAGGCACCTAAAATGGTTTAATGACAATGGAGTGCTCATGTTTGACAGGTCTAGACAAAAACAAAATGGATATACAAAGGAAGAATCATGATGTGTGTATAAACAATGCAGTTAGGATAAGTATGCTGTGCTTCTGCATAATGCTATGACAAGCAAGATTTGCACTCATAGTGGTTGGACAAGATAGTATGTTGGCTTCTAGTACTATGGACAACCATGAGGAAGATAACAAGGTAGAAATCATTAATTATTGAATCTGTGGTATAATTCAGCCATTAAAAAATGAAATAAGTATAAGCTACACTCTCTTAATTCACTGATTAGAGACATCTGCTCTAATAATGCATGTAAGTACCTGTATGCACCTTGTACGATACCAAAACATTACAAAAACAGTTTGCAATGTATTAATCTATCGAATCTGTCCTGTTAATTTGTCTTGAAACTGTCTCATTGATATTGGTTCTTCAATTAAAAAAATAAATAAATTTTGAAAAAAAGAATTGCACTCAACTTGAGCTGAAACCATCCTTATTATTGATCATTTTACTCATAGCTTATTGTTTCAAAACACTCTCATGAATCCTCATTTTGGCTTTATAAACTCCTTGCCTCAAACTCAAACATATACAGTTTACTAGGACATGGGTATCCTGACTGCAATTTTACTCTGGAATAAACTCACTTATTTTTGAATGATCTTTCCATTTTTATTTCAGTTGACCCAACCTGCAACTGAGTAGGTTTGGACAAAAGGACTATATTTGAAGGGTGGATGTTAGGAGATACTAAATTTTATTTCTTCAAAACTGAACAGGTGTCCCCTAGATGTTGTGCTCTTCAGAGCCGAAGAAGAAAAGGATAAGACATCATTTTGACAATCATAAATGCCAGTGTACTATGCCTCCTTCAGGAGCTTTGATTTATCAGAAAGTGCCCATAGATTAAAACCACAGATGTGGGCCACCCAGTACCAATGGAAGGAGAGTAAAGAATCTACTTCAGTGATTAACCTGCAGTCTTGCTCTTCCTGTTATGAACTGGAAATCCTTTTGCAATAGGGAGTGCAAGTCTGATTACGCTGACGATTGATGCCTTCCTTCAATGCCTGTGCCCACAGGCAGACAGCTAGTCTCACTACATGGCCGGTTAGAAAAGCAAGCAGCAGCCTGGAGCCTGGCTTTTTATCCTCAGCTTGATCTCTGCTCTGCTTGTCACTCTTGCTCATCAGGGAAGTTGTAATGGAGGAGGCAGGGGTGGAATCTAGTTTAGAAGCCTGAACAAGATCTAGCCAAGTAAAAATCACTTATTAATCTGCCTTTGGTACCTTAGTAGACTGTCTATACACACAAGGTTCTGTGTGCATAGATTCAACTCACTGTGTGTAGAAAATATTTCAAAACATTGTCCACACTGCACACAGACTTTTGTCCTTTCCATTATTTCCTAAATAATATAGTACAATAAATTTTTCTGTTGCATTAAGCACAATAAGTAGCCTAGGAACAGTTTAAAGTATGTAGGAGTTACACATAGCTTATATCTAAGTACTGTGGCCTTCTTTAAAGAGTATCCGGAAATTTTTGTATTGGTAGGATCATTCCTCCCTAGACACAAAGCCCTGCAGATGACTGGGGACAACTTTGCTGAAGAGCAATATTTCACTGCCCTATATACATCATGAAGGTCACAGATCTAATAGTCATTAGAACAATTATTTCTGGTGTTGCCCCAGAAGCAGGATATCTTATCTTGGGCATGTTACTACTTTCTAGCCCATTATTTGCTATAATATAACAGGGTGGGGGTTGATTAAATGGGCTGCAGATTGCTCTGCCTTAATTAAAATTCTGGGGTACCCCTATTGCTTATAAAACATGTGATTTTTCCACTAATAGACATTCCAGCTAGATGCATAAAAACTGCTTCATTTTTTATTAAAGTCCATCCTAAATGGGGCCTGACAAGGATGCAATTTGGAGCATGGAAATTTGATTGAATTTGTAGGAAAACATGCCGATAAATGAGGCAAATGGCTCTGAAATTGAGAGCACCATGTCACACCAGCAGACAGGATCCAATGGGGATGTAGCTGGCAGGCCTCCTCACTTAGAATCCAAGACCATATTTTATTTCTTCGCCTAAGGCTCAGAATAAAGAAGTATATTTGGGACACCAACCCTAGATGTGCTGCCTTTGTGGTTTGGGTGGAGTATCTGGAATCAGCATTACTCATGTGGAAACATTTCGCTTCTTAGTAGTTTCAGAATTCTGGACTAGGCTGTGGCAAATTATGAAACCAGGCCAGAATGAGCTAACCTATTATTGGATAAGTCCGATGATTAATTTTGAAGGCAGACCCCATTTCATATGAACTGTAGAAATCCATGAATTTCTACAGTTGTATTCCCTCAGGATGTTTGTCTCTGTTTCTGCACAGAAATCTATTCTTATTTTTAAAAATACATCCTTGAGAAATAAAAGAAGACAAGAAATATCTTTAAAATGGCAAGAGACTCCTCAATTATTTACTGAATGTAATGAACTTAAAGATATTTTTATAGACTTAAAAATTCAAAAAAATGTTACTGGTTTAATGTCTCAAATAAAATTTTAGTTATTTAATCACAAGCAGGAAATAGAATAAAATTTATATTGACTTTGTATTTTCTAATGTTTTCTTTTTTCTCTTCCCTATTTTATCATTTCTGATTTGTAGGAATGGTGAACATTTGAGAGTTGGTGGTCCTGTGTTTTGTGACAAGAGTATATTACCATAGCACTGCTTCCTTTAATATCCACAGCAGCCACGTAAGACAGATATGAGCCTTATTCTTTTGTGGTTATGGGCAGAATATATTTATTAAGGAAAAGAAAGTGCCTGTCAGAAAGAGGGACAGGAGGGGGGCCTGAGCAGGTAGTTCCTAAGCCTCCTTTTATTAATGAACAAATTAATATTTAGAAAGATTAACTTCACATCACTAGACAGTTGAAGAGTTGGGGACTCAAACTCATTTGGGTTTGAAGTTAAAATCTATATACCATCTATCCATCTATTCACTCATTAAATATGTTTATTACTATCTATCATATGCCTGAAACTAGGCATTAAAAATACAGTCCTAGGAAAAAAATTTTCTTTATGATACACATTATCTCATGAGAAACAACATTAATAAAGTGATGTAACCAATAAATATAAATTTTAGTTTGGAAATGCTACCAAGAAGAGATTTGAGTACTCAGGGAATATTTGAGAGAGAAGAGACAACCAGTTAAGGATCATATTAGGCAAGGCAGTGTATAGACTATCATGGTAGCAAATTAATCCTGAAAACAGTGGAGGGAAGAAAGATTTCCATTGGATGCTTCTAGAGCCATGTTCAGAATTGGCTTCCTCCACTTATACATACAGTGATCTGGTCCACTGATTGCAATTTAACTGCAAAGGAAAATGGGAAATGTCTAGAAAGAGAATACTAAATTGGAAATATAGGTAATCCTTTTTTCTGTTGTGACACATTATCAAAAACTCTCAGGAAGAAACACTGGACTCATAGAGGAGGGACACTGCCTCCTCAGGAGCTATTTTGGGAACACTCAAATGAAGGAAGGATTTTATGCTCTTTAATTTCCTCAATTTCTTTGTAATTGGAAAAATGGAGATGATCTGAATAAAATGCATGGCAGGAGAATTCAGGCAGATCAGCCGGCGGGGGAGCATGATGCATGTATTCCTTGTGGCCAGAATATTTCCTGGTAACAAAGTGGTGCATCAGACTATTCAAGCAATACTGTTGCCTCTGGCTCCAGCCCAGCCTCCACAACTCACCTCTGAAATGCCAGGAGTGAACTCTTCAGGTTGTTTTCCTTCTCTATCAACCATTAAGAGTTACTAGAGTAGTTACCTGGAAGGTAACAAAGTTGCAAGGCACTTGCTCTCCCTTTCTGTCAGTATCATTTGAGCAACAGTTTATCATCCCAATTGTTACAGCTGGCTCTGGACCAGCGTCTTTCTCTATTCCTGGAAGTAGCCTCCTTGGACCCTTACCCATGAGCTAGCTTTAATGGCCAGTTCTCACACATTGGCGTTCTAGCTCTGAAGTGCTTCTTTGAGTTTTTAAATTTATATAAAATCATCCTCTTCTTCCTGACTTTGCCCAATTTTGGTGGCAAGCACAGACCACTTTTGCTTCAAGCAGTGATGGAGTAGTTGAAATATAGAGACAAAGTCCACTTTGCAAGAGCAATGTTTCTTTCAATTCTTTTCCAAATCAAACTTCTCTTCAACATTTAGATATAAGGGACCAATGTAGCTGAAGTTCCTCATCTGGAAGAGAGCTTTTGAAATTTCATTTGTATTTTAACAAATCTTTACCTTTTCTAAAAGCAAATCAACTCTTGATTTTAGAATTTCAAAAATCACTGCACTTCAGTTTTTCAAACTGAAGGAGAAGGGGAAAAGTGGATGATACTCCAACTACCCTGAAAATCAAGCGAACAGATGCTTTCTTCAGCTACTCTGTAAGTTGGCACTGATACAAAGAGACCTTCAACCTAATACAGCTCTTGACTGTCCCTTGCCAGACCATAACAGATCTTCTTTGGTGTTGGCCATGTTGGCCCATGCTGGGAGAGACCACAAGCACCTACACATCTTATAATAGCCTCCTTTATAAAGCTAAATAAATATTTGCCTCTGGCTTGCAAAGCTGAAGCTCTTGAACACATTTCTATGCATCTGTACTTCTACTGCTTACAGTATTAGCTGTGGCACATCCTGGAAGGACTGTGGGAGAAGGTCAAGCAACAGACAGTGTGCGTTGGGAGCCTGGTGTTCCTGGGCATCTTCTACGATCTTTCACAGTCAGATATAGCTATGCAGAGCTGGGATTCCATCTTCTGGGAATGCAAGATTCTAGAAGTTGTCAATCTCATCCAATGGGAATTATATTTAACTCTTACATTTTTGAAAATCAAGCCCAGGGGACATCCTAGAGAATCCGTGAAATGATAACCCTAGTAAGATTTAGCAATAAGTCAGGGTTTAATATGCATTTAATAAGAAAGCATTGGAAGGAAAAAACAGACTTGTGTTAAGACAGTAGACTTGCTGACCCAGATTTGCTGTTCACCAACTGTGCAATCCAGCAGCAGGTGAGAGCGGTCAGACTACCATTTCTCATGAGCAAAATGGTGAAGTTTGGAGATTTTTAAAACTTAAAAATAATTTAATTGAAACACAGTGATCCAACATATAGGGTACAGCATGAAATTTCAATAAATGCACACAATATATAAAAACCATATCAGAGTAATTGGCTAATCTGTCACTTCACACACTGATGATTTCTTTGTATTGGAAATATAGCAAAACCTCTTTTGCTATTTTGAGCTATATGATTAAATATTGTAAAGTATAGTTGTTTATTTTTAAAATTTTATCGAAAAAGTTAAAACAAAATTATGTAACAGAATAATAGTTAACAATACTTAATGCATTACATGTTGTTATCTTTCTTCTTCTTCTTCTTTTTTTTTTTTTTTTTTGGCAGAACTGGGGATTGAACTCAGGCCCTTGTACTTGCCAGGGAAGTGCTTATTCCACTGAGCCATCTCTCTAGCTCCACGTGTTATTATCTTTAAAGTTAAGTCTTTTGCCATTTTTACTCAGGGTAAAAGATATGGACATATCTTTTTTTTCTTATTAAAATGAAAAAAAATTTAAAAAGATATGGACATAAAATTTTTCCAGTCAACATTAGCACAAACCTCCTTTTTAATGGAATAAGAAATACTAAGGGTATAGCTGACTTGTATTTTTTCCCTTTTCGTTACTATCCTATCTCCTTTCACCCATCTTTATTTTTTTTTCTTCTGAAAAATATTTCTTCCCATTTTACAATATCTACTGTACATATTAGACCTTATTTACTCTTTCAGCTTCTCACACCAGGGCAACAATATGACATTTTCACCTGTGAGTCTGATTTACTTCACTTATAACTATGGTTTCTAGTGACATCCATTTGCTCATAAAACCCTTGAATTCATCTTTTTTTATGGATAAGCAGTACTCCATTGTGTAAAAATACCACATATTTTTATTCATTCCTATTGGTGGGTATTTGGGTTACTTCCAAGCCTTGACCATTACAAATTGTGCTGCTGTAAATGTGAGTACACATATATCTCTGTGATATTATGTTTTCAATTTTTCTGTAAAAGTACCCAGGAGGAGAATAGGTAGGTTTAATAGGACCTCTCATTCTAGATTATTATTATTTTTTTTTTTTGTGGTACCAGGAATCAAACTCAAGACCTTGCATTTGCCAGGCAGGTGTTTATGCCATTGAGCTATCTTTCAAGTGCCTTAACCCCTAGATTTTTTTAAGAATCTCCACACTGATTTCCATAGTGATTGTATCAGTTTATTCCCACCTACTGTGGAGAAGGGTTCCTTTTCCCCCACAGCTCTTCTAAGATTTGTTATTGATTGACTTCTTGATGCTATGCATTCTTCCCGGGGTGAGATGGAATCTCAGTATTGGTCTAGTTTGCATTTCTCGAATGGCTGATCATGTTGATCATTTTTCCATATATTTATTTGTCATGTGTATTTCTTTATCTGAGAAGTGTATATTCATCTCAAATGCATATTTTTGGATTGGGTCTTTGAATGTGAGGGGGCAGATTTTTAAAAATACTTTACGTGTTCTAGACAGAAATTCTTTGTCTGAGGAACAGTTGGATAAACTTTTTTCCCAATTTGTGGGGTTTTTAAAATCTGTTCATGACTTCTTTTTATATGGAGAAACTTTTTGATATGATGAGAACCCAGTTATTGATTGTGTAAAGTATTTCCCACGTTCTGGGTTTTATTTATGAAGTATCTGCCTACACCTATGTCTTCAAAATTTCTAGCTCCTTTCTCTTTCAGTAGATTTAGTGTTTCTGTTTTAATATTTAGAACTTTGATCCATTTTTATTTTCATTTAGTGCATGATGGCAGACATTGATCTAGTTTTAGTCTTAGGCAGGTAGAAAGCCAGTTTTATCAGCACCACCTATTAAAGAGGCTAACTTCCTTCCAGCTAATGAGTTTAGTCCCTTTGTCAAAGATAAGATGGCTAAGTGTGTTAGCAGGTGTGTCTGCATCTTCTAATGTGTTTCACTGGTCCTCAGGTCTGCTTTTTTGGCAATAGTATACTGATTTTATTACAGTAGCATTGCAGTAGAATTTCAAGCCAGGGATTCTGGTGTCTCCTATCTTTCCTTTGTTACCCAGAATTGTTTGTCCTCTTCTAGGTCTCCTCTATTTCCAAATGAATTTTAGGAATATTTTCCTTAGTTCCATGAGGTATGCTAATGGTATTTGATCAGGATTGCATTAAATGTGTATTATAATTTTGGTAGTATGGCCATTTTCACTATGTGGTTGTTTCTATCCATGAGTAAGGGATATATTTCCATTTTCTTGTATCTCCTTCAGTCTCCTTTTGCAAAGTATTAAAATTTTCATTATGCACATTATTTATTTTTTTTGTTAGGTTGATTTCGAAGCATTTCATTTTTTTGGAATTGTGAAGGATGTGGATTCCCTAATTTCTCTTTCAATGAGCTTATTACTTCTGTATGGGAATGCTATTGCTTTTTGACTGTTGACTTTGTATCTAGCTGTGCTACTGAATTTGGAAATTAAATCTAGAAGTCTTTTGGGGGAGTTTTTGGGGTATCTTATGTAGAGAATCAAGTCATCTGTGAATGATGATCATTTCATTTCTTCTTTATTCCTTTTATTTTTCTCTCTGTTATCTAATTGCTCTTGCCATTTTTTCAAGAACTATATTGAACAGGAATAGTGATACTGCACATCCTTGTCTTGTAAAGTAAAAGTTTTTAATTTTTGCCTATTTGTGATATTGTCTATTAGTTTGTCTTAGATTACCTTTATCAGATTGGGGTCAGAACCATCTATTTCAATTTTCTGTAGGGCTTCTTTAAAATCATGAATGAGCCCTAGACTATCAAAAGCTTTTCCTGTACCTATTGATATGATCATATGATTTTTTTTGATGCAGCTCTGTTGATACGGTGTACTACATTTGTGGATTTGCATATATTAAGCTATCCCTGCATTCCTGGGATAAATTCCACTTGGTTACAATCTATAATTTTTTTTGATAATTTGCTGCATTCTACTTGCTACTATTTTATTGAGGATGTTTGCATCTACATTCATTAGGTTCATTGGCCTGTAGTCTGTCTTTGGTTCTATGTTTCTCTGCTTTTGGTATCAGGGTAACATGTGCCTCCACAAATGACTGAGAAAGTATTGCTTCCTTTTCAATTTTATTAAAGAGTTTGAGGTGGACTGGCATTAAGTATTTTCTAAATTTCTTGTGGAATTGTAGAATTCAACTGTGAACTCATAAGGATCTGGAATTTTCTTTGTTGATAGGTTTTTATGTACATTTTCAATTTCTTGTATCTTCTTGATTCAGATTTGGTAGATCATATGTACCTTGGAATCTGCTTTTTTTTCTATGTTTTCCATGCTACTTGAGTAAAGCTTTTCGAAGAAGTTATTGATTATCTGAATTTCCACAGGGTCTGTTGTGATTTCAAATTTTTCATTGCTCATTGTGTGGATTTGAGTCTTTTTTTTGTTGTTAAGATTGTGTAAGGGCTTATCAATTTTATTTATTCTAAGAACTCTTTGATTTATTAATACTTTGTGTAGTTTTCCTAGTCTCAATTGTATTAATTTCTGCTCTGATCTGCATAATTTCCTTCCTTGTATGATCTTTGTGCTTGGCTTGCTTTACTTTTTCCATAAGCTTGGCATGCAGAATTAGGCTGTTTATTTGTGTTCATTTTGTTTTCCTGATGTGAGATCTCACTGCTATAAATTTCTCTCTTAGGACTACTTTCATTTCATCCTACAGGTTTGTGTATGCTTAGTTGTATTTTTTTAAATTGTAGATATTTAATTTCTTCTTTAATTTGATCTGTGACACATGTTTTTTAGGAGGGCATTATTTACTTTCAGTGGGTTTATGGAGTTTTTGAAAGTTCTTTTGCTATTAATTTTCACTGTACTATGGTCAGATAATATACATGGGATAATTTCATTTCTTTTGCATGTGTTTAAGTATGTTCTATAGGATAACATTTGGTCTATATTAGAACACCAGTGGCTTTTATTGGTGTTAGGACAAACGCTCTATAAATATCTACTAAGTCGTTCAGTGGTTTGGTTCTGTTCCAATATTTCTTTGCTAATTTTGTATCTGGTTGATCTATCTGTGACAATGAGGTATTAACATCCCCTATTATAATTGTGCTATTGCTTATTTCATTTTCCATTTATATCAATATTTGTCTTATATATTTGGGTGATACCATATTTGGTTCATATGTATTTATGATTATTAACTCCTCCCCTCAAAGTTTTTTCCTAAAAAATATGTAGTGATCTTTATCTCTTTAGATCATTTTTGGTTTAAACTTCATATTGTCTGTAAATAGAATAGCTTCCCTTGCTTTTTACTGGCTTCTTCTTGCATGGAGTATTGTTTTCTACCCTTTGACTTTCAGTCTACGAATTCCTTTTGAGTTAAATCTGTCTCTTTTATACAGCATATTGTTTTGGCTTTTTATTTATTTATTTATTTTGCCAGCTCAGCCTATCCTGAGGGCAGGGCTGGGACAGCATGTGGTGCTCAGGATCTAACCATGGTCCCTTGCGTCTGCCTAAGGTTATGCAGAAGCTTTAGACCACTGGGCTATCTCAGAGGCCCCATATGCAGCATATTGTTGAATCTCATTTCTTGATGCACTCTACTGCTCTCTTTCTTTTGATTGGTGAACTGAATCCATTTACATCTACAGTTATCACTCATATGTATATGCTTATCTTTGTCACATAATTTTTCTGATCTTGGTTCCCTGTTTTTCCCTTCTGTTTAATTGCTTACTCTGCCAGGTAGTTTCTTTCAGTTGTTGTTCTTGAAATTTGGTTATCTTTCTGTCTAGCATATCTTTCAGTACCCTTCATAGTGTTGCTTTGGTGGCCATGAATTTGCACACTTGTTCTTTGTCATGGAATTACCTTATTTCTCCATCAATTTTGAAAGATAGTTTTGCAGACTACATCAATCTGGATTGGAAGCTGTTGTCTTTCAGGACTTCAAATACTTCTGTCCAAGTTCTCCTTGACTTGAATGCTTGTGTTGAGAAGTCTGCCATGCTTTGAATGGGCTTTTCTTTATAGGTCATCTTTTTCTTTCCTCTAACAGCTTTTAATATTGTACTCTTATACTGAATTTCTGGGATCTTGGTTATATGTCTGTGCATAGATTTATTTTGGTTATAGCCAGTTCAAGTTCTATATGACTCACTTATTTGTATGTTAAATTCTTTCCCCATGCTTAGGAAATTTTCAGCCATTAGTTCTGCAAGTAATATTTTTATATCATTTGTGTTGGTTCCTGATTTATTATTGACACCAATGTCATATTAATTTTCATTGTGTTATATAGGTGGTGAACCATAGTTACTGTGCTGCAAAAATGTGAGAAGTTATTGTTTCTATCTAAAGGGAATTTTTTGAAGTTTTAATTAAGTGTGCTTGTTTCTTAAGACTGCCACATACAGCAAAGTGCCACAAATGAGGTGGCTTAGAGGAAGGAATTTCTTATTCCAAACAATCAGTTATATCCCTTGGATCATAAATGCACAATTCTGATCTCTACCTTCATTTTCATATGAACACACTCCATGTGTTCATGTCATTGTGCCCAGATTTTCCCATTTTATGAGAGAACAGTCATAGTACAGTGGGGTCCAGACTAATGACCTCTTTTTAACTTAATCATCTATGAAGTCTCTGTGGCCCAATGATGTTATGATCCTAAGTACTAGGGGTTCAGTTTTCAAACTCCTTTTACAGGTAAAAAGAATTATGTTCATAGTACTTTATTTTCACAGGTTTCTTGAAAGCTAGGGAACTATTTACTTTCTCAGTTCTTAATTTTTTTATTTGTACATGCACACAGTACATAATGATTACATACTTCCTGCGGAGCAGATGTAATACACATACATATCTTTATTCTGTTTTCATTTTCTTCTATTCCCCTCCCCACTTTATATCCTTAATTTCCTCCCCTTTAGTAAAAGATCTCTCTTTTTCCTATTATCTATTTTTAACTTTGTTCTTTTTTAGGTTTTTACTATGAAAGAAATGAGAAAATAGTTAAGCTTGTATGTCTTAATTACTTCACTTAATATTATGGTTTCAAGTTGTCCTCTTCTGTGGGTACTCAGCCTGTGATTAGCCTCTGTGTACTGTTGTGTAAAAGGACAGAAAGTAAAGACTTAAAGGAAAGATGAAGCCCATTTGTAAAAAGCCTTTCTTAGTTTTTTTTTTCCAAGTCAAAATAACAGACATCCAAAGTTAAAAGGAAACATGTTTATTTAGCACATAGTCTATAGAGGCTTCAGACTATAATAGGCTGGCTCAAAGACACAGTAACATGGCAGAGGGCACTGCAGAGGAGTCCATAGCATGTAGAACATAGCAAAGCAACAAAGGACAACCTTTGCTCTCTGTATCCCTTATCTTTATCTAGGTTACTTAGTGCAGGTTGCACTTGTACCTTTAATCCTAGTGCCCTTGATCCAAGCATTGCATAATGAATCAATTCTGCATTCACACACTTCAGATGAAGCCCCCTCTAAAAAAGCCCTATGAAAAAATATTAAAAAAAAGAACCCTGCTATGACTACAAGAGGCTTTCAGGGGACATCTAATCACAAGCCATAATAAAGTCCTTTGCAAATTGTTACATCAGAAAAGTCACATTACCTATTACTGGGTGATAATAGGTTGCTGAAAGGACAGTGAGCTACATCAAAGGAGCATTCTATTGGCATGTAATTAAGTGCCAATCAATTATATTATCATTTATTATTTTTTATTTAAGGAGAGGATGGGTCAGTGATTCCTAACCCTAGGTACAAGAGAATTATCTAAGGGAGCTTCTTAAAGTTTTCTGGTACTCTAGCCTACTAGAGATTTTCCGAATTGGGCTGGGATGGGATTCAGGAACTGGTAAGTTTAGAAGCTACTAATTTGCTTTAATATCTAGAATCACAAGAATGGATGACAAGGTTGAAACATTAATTGGAAATTTTCTGTAAGGTTGAAAGTCAAAAGCAAATGGTGATATGTAGCTAGATAGTAATGTTGTTTCCAATAATTGACAGTGAAAGCAAGATGACATTGCTACACAGCATGTGAATTAGGTAACCCAGTTTTCAGAGCCTGTTTTTGCTGTGTAACATCTTTTCTTAGACCATTGAGAAGGTAGTCCATTAAGACACTGCCCTGGGTCTTCCTTCTGGCCCACAGCAAAGCTCCAGCCACTTGCGTGCTCTATGGCTTCAGCAGCAGGTATGTTTGTGTGTAAGCAATACTGCAGAAGAGTTAGTGCTAGATGCCAGTTGGATGTGCTACCTACCTTTGAGCAGTACTTATTACAAAACTCATAGAATCCCCAGAGAGGAAATTTTGCACACCCTTCATACATTCATGGGATGGGGAGGCACTGCATACTAGATTAGAGCTCCCTCCTCTGAGTAGGCATCACTCCTCAGGCTTCTACTTGTGACCTGGGGAGTTTTATTTCACAGGTTATGTCTCCCAGTCCCTCACCAGCATTGTTTGTGAAGGGGAACTCTTGAGGCAGCTGGCTAGGAAATGGCAGGAGTGGCCAAACTAACTCTTGCTAGTTTGGGCCAGATCAGGGATAGGTTTTGATTCTCAAGCCCTTGGCTGAGTGAAGAGGGCAGCTGTGAGCAGTCCTCCTTTTTCGTCACTCTCCAGCTGCTCTGTCTCTTTGTGAGCAACCCTGGCTTCTCCAAGCTTTGGTGTACTTCCAGTGCCGCCTTCATCTGTCCAGTATCAGATACTTGCTTCTCATCCTTTTAAGGGTCCCAGGGTCTCTGTAGTGTTTCTGAAAGACTTCCAACAACTTTTTCTTAAGTGAGTGAATGAGTAATAGTGAAATGAAGTGATATGTAAATAGAGTCAAAATTTAATGACAGTGTTATATAAATTATCTTACATTTTTATTGCAAAGAGATTAGGAATGTCCATTTGCTTTTTGGCAAAATTAATAAAAGCACAGGAACTAAAATAAAAGAAATAATAATTCTCTGAAATCTGACATGTTTGGAATAGTGTGTTTGGTCTGACAATTTCCATTCTTTTCATTCTAATCAAGAACATGTCAAAAAGAAGCGCAGCAGTGATAGTTTTCAACACAAAGCAGGGGGTTATATCTCCAACTGGCAAGAAGGATTTGATTAATTTTGAATTGACTTTGACTTTTGTAAACTCAAAGGAAAAGGAAATAAAATCTAGAATAGAGAAATCCCTTAGCTAAACCCAGAAACTCTGTACCTGCATCTATCTCAGTATTTATTGCCAACAATTTGCTTCTGATACTGGTATCTCTGGTATCTGGAAGTTTTCAGTGAGTGAAAGTGGGGAGTGCTGTCTGTGAATCTAGAGAGCAAGAGCTCCGCGGACTTACTCGGCTGCGTCCCTGCTGCATTTCAGATGGAATTGATGTAGTTAAGCATGAATTTCCTGGCAAGCACAGGAGTAGGTTTTTCCAAAAGGCATTTAGACCACGAAGGCACAGCCTTTCCATGTCTAATCATGAAAGCAAACCACTGGACATTTGCTCTCTGTTTCCAGTGGGCTGTGTATGTTTTCTTCAAATTCCAACAAAAACGTGCCAAAGCATGACCTTTATGAACCCCTCCAGCTTGGAGCTATGCATACAAATCTGTCTTGCCTGCAGTGTGGAAAAGTGATGAATGGTGGCTGTTCAGCCTGGGGAGCAGGGCTGCTGTCACTTTGGCATGCCTCAGCCTTATTTATTACACGCTAAAGCATAAAACCACCCAGCCCATCTGCAGTTCTCATTTTCAGTGCTGGCATTTGCCTGAGGAGACCACGGTGCCTGGAGCCCCCATCATCTTCCCAAGGAGGCTCTGGGGCTCTGCTGAAGATCATGCTTGCGAGGAAGCTCATCTGTTGGCACCTGATGGCTTTGTTTTTGTTCCCATTTTGCCAGTGTCAAGATGAATACATGGAGGTGAGCGGAAGAGCTAATAAAGTGGTGGCGAGAATAGTGCAGAGCCACCAGCAGACTGGCCGTAGCGGCTCCAGGAGGGAGAAAGTGAGAGAGCGGAGCCATTCTAAAACTGGGACTGTGGATAATAACACTTCTACAGACCTAAGAGCTCTGAGACCAGATGAGCTACCGCACCCAGAGGTGGATGATCTAGCCCAGATCACCCCGTTCTGGGGCCAGGTACTCTGAATTCTCTTCTAAGGATTTTTATGAAAGCTGAATGCCTGTTGTTGTTGTTGTTGCTGCTGCTGCTGCTGTTTGGACTAAGAGTCCTGGAATCAATACTTGACAGAAGTTTGCTAAGCTGCTTGTGGGTTGCTCTGGGCTAGAAAGGTGATTGTCAGTTTCTGACAATGATGTGTTGGGGTAGAGTGGCAGAGATGACCCCATTAGAAAGGGAAAACTGGCAGCCCTTTTTTTTGTTGTGCTAGATCTCTCTTGCCCTGTTGGAGCAAAAAAGATTGTGGTCCAATGTGCAAACTGCATTACTACAGATAACAATCTGCTAATCCTAAAGCAAACTGCCTTCATCCTTCTCAGTAGGGAGAAACCATCCCTTGAATTTGCCAAAGTTTGTCAAAGGCTTTCTGAATTGTAAGTTATTCTGAGTCATGCCAGTCTTATTTATTTGATTTCTAGTATTCTAGGTTGCACTGCCCCTGTGTGCATCTTTAAAAAAAAAATCAGAGTGTAACCAAAAAAAGACTGCATATTGAAAATTCAAACTCCCAGCATAAGCTCAGCATCTAAGGAAAATTTCTTTAACTCTTTGAGGTTGGTATAGGAATTGATATTTTACTTCAGCAAATTGGAGTTTGGTAAAGCTCAATTTAAAACACTAAGAACAGAGACAAATGATTTTGACTTATGTCTAAGCATGTAATATGCTGAAATCAGATGGATGGGCACCAAGAGTTACTTTTAACTGTATGATACTTGTATCAATAGTTGTTACTGCAAGAACTAATGACCTTTATGCATTAAATTGGTCCAGAAATTGCTCACATGGTTGAAGTGTAAACCACTCTTATGACAGATTGAGATGTTTGGGCTTATCTAGTTATATGCAGATCAGGCTCACACACAGGTTTAAATCTGGGACTTACCTGAGATTTCTGGCTGGACCAGACAACTCATTTCCCAATCTTTCTGTGGGACCATGCTGAGGGGAAGTTACTGCATTAAGGGGCCATTGGAAAAATGATAATGCTTAAATAGAATGTCTCAATCAGAGATGAACTTTTTATCTAAAGACTGAGGAATGACTAATGCTGATTCACCTTTTCCTTAGAACTAAAGCATTTTAACTTTTGACCAAGTCTTAATGTAGGCTTTTCATTCCCAGGAAAGGTGTCCTTCTTCTCAGACATGACAGTGTGGGCCCCCAAGGGCAGCAGCAGGCAGTCACAGGTGTCATCAGTTATTTTCTAGATGCCAACACTCAGTAGGAAATACAAATCATGTTTATACTTTCCTCCACCTTCTCATTCTGGGTTTTTGAAATAAACTTGCTAGAAATTTAAAGTCTCTTATATTCTGAAAGATTTTTATACAGCTCCTCTATCAATGGATATAAGCAAACTAAATTTAGGGTACAATATGTTCTTTCTTTCTTTCCTTCTCTCCCCTCTTCTTTCATCTTAATTCTCCTTTTCTTTTCATCCATCTCCTTCTCAACTATCACATGGGCTTATACACTGAGCCAAGCTTTAGGATGGGGACCAAGACCATGAACACCTCCATGCTTTTATCTCTAAGCCATCTTTGAGGAGATATTTCATTAATTTAACTGATTAAGTTTGAGTATAAACTCTGTGATAGCCGGGTGTGGTGGCGCACGCCTGTAATCCCAGCACTCGGGAGGCTGAGGCAGGAGGATTGTTGTGAGTTCGAGACCAGCCTGAGCTACAAAGTGAGCTTAAGGACAGCCTGAACTGCATAGTGAGACCCTGTCTCAAAAAGACAAAAAAAAAAAAAAAAAAAAAAAAAAAAAAAAAAAAAAAAAAAAAAAAAAAAAA
>PVKA01037797.1:5000-20734 GCA_004027165.1 Ctenomys sociabilis | reverse complement strand
GAGAGAGAGAGAGAGAGAGAGAGATGTTTAGGGGAAAGAAATCTGGACAAAGAGAAGGCTCAGGGGCAAGATGGGAAGTGCTGAGATAAGACTGAATCAGGTGGCAAGATTTGGAGGTCGGGTGTAGCTCACTGGTCACATTTTGCAGACTGGCCCCTATCCCAGGGGAAGTAGGCAGCCATGGAAGCTGTTAGCTCAGAATGGTGGGTAAGGGCGTGACCTGGTTCTGCTCCTGGGAGGGAAGCAGATGGAAGGAAGTGGAGCTGTCTTGTACCAATCCACTGGTGGGTCTGAGTGGCAGGCCTGTGGCCCTGGGCCTTGCATCACAGGTCTGCCAGGTTCCCTCCTGTCTCTTCCTGTGCCCAAGCCTGGCTTCTGTCCTTCAGTGCTTCAGTTTCTCCTGGGATAAAAGAAGCAGAGCCTAGTGTCATTGTCCTTACTTCTTCCTCTTGTACACAATCTCATTCTACTCTCATAGCGGTTATGGTCCTCTGGGTGACAGATGGGTAAACCAAGGCAGAGTGGATGTAATTAGAAGGACCAGTCCCTAGAAGAGGGCTTAGGGCGGGGGCCAGGAGGACCGTGTGCATCCAGAGGCCCTGAGTTTGGAGGGAGGACAGGGTAAGGAGTAGGAGACGGAGGATGTAGGGCCTTCAGTATTTCTTCTTGGGACATTTTTTCTTTCTTCCTCACTTAGGAGTTTGGAATTGTTCCAGTGCTGGGCAGGACTGCACAAGGGTTAGGGAGGCCTGGAAGGTACCCAGGCGAGCTTCCAGGGAGCTGAGAGGCTCCAGGCCTGGGATGGATGTGACAGTCCCTGCTGGCCAGGTGTGCTTGCCCGTGGGCTGCTTCTGGAGGGGTTGTCTGTGCCTCTCATCTGTGTATGCATTGGGTTTACTTACAGCTGTGTAGCTTCAGCCCACCTGGAGATGGCAAATGCAAACTCAAGGTTTATGGGTTGGGATCCCAGCCTTGGTTCCTGGCCTAGCCTGTTTTGTCCCTTGGGAAGGGGTCAGATCCTGATATCTGTCTCCTAAGGTGTAGAGTGGATTGTTGGAGACCACGAATGGGTTACAGTTCCGGTGGGTACCCGTTCAGTGGGGAGAGCCAGATCCAACCGTGGTGCACCGTTTGGCTGTGAAAGTGTCACTGTCCCCAAAATGGTTTGGGGGCCTCAGGGTATGGGCATGGGGTCCTTCCATAGTCTGGTGACAGAGAGTGTAGGGTTGTGTTGATGTGGCTTCAGAGTGACCGCCTGTGACTGTGACGTGTACATGACTGGAGAGGGTATGATGCTGCCAAGGGTGTTAAAGGAATGTGTCTGTCCCTGGAGGCGGACAGCAGGCTGTCCTGCATGGACCCACCTGGGCAGGTGGGCTGTGGATGACCCGACGCTGCGCTAGCCAGACCTGACCCTGACCTCCCTTCTCTTTCTCAGACATTCATCTTCACTGACAGCGTGGACAAAGGCCTCAGGGAGAGACTGGGTAACTACTGGGTAACTCCACCCACCTTGGGTTCTGAGGGTTTCAGGCTCGTCCGAGGTCAGGAAAAGCGGGTTGCTGTGCTGTGGTGTGGGGCTTCCCAGGAATCAGAGTGCACCTTTGACACTGGGGATCCCTCTTTGCCAAGAGAGGTGGTGGCTGAGGGAAAGGGGTGCTTGATAAAGCCTGGACACCTGGGTCCCAGTGCAAAGCAGGAGGCAGCCCTTCCGGGCTCTGTGAGGGTGGGCAGTGAGGAGGAGCTGGGCAGGGCCCCCTGACTTCTCACTTCTGCAGGGTTCCACCTTGTGGTCACCAACTGCTCCGCGGAGCACAGCCACCTGGCCCTGTCCTGCAAGATGGCCGCAGAGTTTGACGCCTTTCTGGCCAGCAGGCTCCGGTGCGTGATCCTGGGTCTCTTGGGCTTCAGTCGAGTCCTTGTCTACTAAGTGGGCACACCTGAATCAAAGAGCTTGCGCAAGGTGTGTCCAGCACAAAACGGGGGCCTGAAAGAGTACCTGCTCACACCCAAATGTCTGCTGACTGACTGTGGGGGACACACCTCAAGTTCACTGTCCCGCTTCAATCCCCGTAGGTGGTTCTGCCACGTGGACGACGACAACTACGTGAACCCCAGGGCGCTGCTACAGCTGCTGAACGCCTTGCCACAGGACCACGACATCTATGTCGGCAAACCCAGCCTAAACCGGCCCATCCATACTTCTGAGCCGCAGCCGCACAATCGCACGGTCTGCCGCTTCTTCCCTTCCTCCTTTGCCGTTGGCCACTGGCCCTGGGGGTTTGGGGGGGCTAAGGGCGGGGCGATGGAGGGGCAGGGTGGAAAGGAGCGCTGGGCTCTGGATTGGAGAGCTGGTGCTGTCTCTGTGGGTTTAGGTGGATGGCTATGTGTGTGTTTCCTGTATTTAGAACAGGCTCTACAGGGTTTCACTCCTGTTTTCAGCCTCCCAAGTGCTGGGATTACAGGCATGCGCCACCATGCCCAGTCTCAGTCTCAGCGCACCCCTGGAGGTGGGGCTGGCATAGCACGCTGGGGACCCAACCCAGGCCACAAAGTAGGTGCTTTTTACTCCGCTGAGCAATCAGGCCAGCACGGCTTTGTGCTTTTGAGCCCCAGTGTGAAATGGGAAGACTGAAATCATGCGTGCGAGTCCTCAGTCACCCAAGAGCAGTGGTTTGGGGGTGTCACATGAGTGCCAGACGCTTCCTGACTGCCAGGTGGGGCACCTGGCAACCTAGCATTTGTGCAGATTGTTAAAATCCTGGAATAGGGCTGGGGCAGGTAAATCACTGCTCCTCTGCACCCCAAACACTTTCCTCTCTTGGGGAACCACTCTCAAGCCTTCCTCTAGTCAGCAACTGAGCATGGACTCTGGCTCAAGAGGGGGCCCCAGAACTACCTTGAGCTCCATACCCGATGGACACTGAGGAGAGTCGCTAGATTTAGAAAACGAACAAAAAGCCAGAAACCCAGCTACATTTGACTTTTATTTATTTATTTATTTTGTCTTTTTGAGACAGGGTCTCACTATGCAGTTCAGGCTGGCCTTAAGCTCACTTTGTAGCTCAGGATGGTCTCGAACTCACAACAATCCTCCTGCCTCAGCCTCCGGAGTGCTGGGATTACAGGCAGACAAATAGGGAAGGATTTCTTTGTATACACTTGTCCCCAAAGCGGCACAATTTTCCCCTGTCCCCCAGGAGGTGGGTGGCCCCAGTTTCTCAGGCTCCCTAGGCCCCAGGGAGAAGGCAGGAAGGAGGTCCCCCATCTGCAGGCAGGGCCTGGAGCAGGGCTAGAGCAGGAGTTGGGCGCGCCCTGGCCATTTGCCCTCCCCAGTCACCATCTGCTTCACTGGGGAAACTGAAGTCTTAATTATCAGCAGCTCATCAGCTTCTGAGCGCTAATTAAATCCTCCTGGGCCCCAGGGTGGCGCATGGTGGTAGTGATAACGGCGTGTGAGCCATTCCTGGGGAGCTCGGGGCTTTGGGGGCACACATATTTCGGCCCTGGCATCTTACCTGGCTGAGCAGTTTGTCTTTGGGGCTCACCACACTCAGAGCCTGACCCCTGTATTCCCTCACCAGCCCCACTGTCTCCTGATTTGGTGACCTCAACCAGTCACCTCACCCCCATGCCTCAATTTCCTCGTGTGTGGCAACAGCTCCTACTCACAGGTGGTTGTAAGCACAGAAGAATTCAATGAGCCATCTCCGAAAGTCCCTGGGACAGGATGGTGCATGTAATGGACACTTGTAGGGGTCAGTGGTCAGTGTACAGCACAGCCTTCCTTTTTTTTTTTTTTTTTTTTTTTTTTTTTGCGGAACTGGGGATTGAACTCAGGCACTTGCGCAAACACTTTTTTTTTTTTTTTTCTGGTGGAGCCAGGGATTGAACTCAGGCCCTTGAGCTTGCCAGGCAAGTGCTTATTCTACTGAGCCATCTCCCTGGCCCCAGCCTTCCTTTTTGATGCGTATCTTTTCTGGGCAGGTCCAGAAAAGTACCTGTTCAGACACACCCAAGCCTTGTCCCTGCTCAAATACTGTCCCTGACAATGTGTATGATGCTCCCATTTATTTATACCCCACCTTTGAGTGTGGCAGAACCCCAAGGTGTCCAGGCTTGCTCAGATCCTGGAGTCCCCCAGGGTGGAACAGCAAAACAAACAAGAACTCTGGCGTGGGGTTGGTCCCTGGTCTTGAACCTCAGGCCAGCGACTTCACTTCCCTGTGCCTGGGTCCCCTCTCCTGGGTTGTGGCCCTTCACATTGGCCAAGGCACTTAACATTGCTGCCTCTTGGGCTGGGGAGATAGCTCAGAGGCATAAACACCTACCTGGCAAGCACAGGGTCCAGAGTTTGCTCCCCCAGACTCACATACTGCGCCAACCCTGGAACCCTGGGTGCCTATGCTGGCCCCAGCACTCGGGAGGTTGAGACAAGAGGATCACTATGAGTTCTAGATCAGCCTGGGAGCTACAGAAAGTGAGCACAAGGACATCCTGAGCTGCACAGTGGAGACCCTGTCTCAAAACAAACAAAAAACCAAGCAAACAAACACAGCCCCCAAAAGAAACAAACAAAAAAACCCAGAAACAATAACAACAACAAAAAACCCTGCAACTTCTGTGCTCATTACTGTGCTGAGCTGGAAGAGGAAGCCACACCTACTCATTAATTTTTTTTAAAGGACGAGCATTTATGGGGAGCCTATGTGTCAGGTCCTGGGAAGCCATCATTGAGCCTGGACCTTTGTCACAAAGGCAGCTTTTCCAGAAGGAAACTAAGCACAATCTGCAGCAGGAGGGCACCTCTGGGCCGGGAGAAGCGTTGGCTTTCAGGAAGAGGAACCAACGTGCTCCTGGTGATGGCTTCCCAGAGAGGGGCGTGGCTTTTCAAGGTTACACCGCTTGCAGGGAGGAGCTGCGGGCTTTCCTGCCCCTAGCCGAGGCCTCCTCATGGTACAGTATGCTATGCCCTTGGGAAAGGTCACCTCAGGAACTTGGTAGAGCCACAGATGGTACGGCTGAAGGGTGAAGCATTTCCTAGCAGCTCTAGAGAAATGCATGGTGATTTTGGGGTTCTCATAAAGGGGAAGGAAGAGGTGATGGTGGTTGGGGACAGAAAGTGGTTTAAACCTAAGGTGGTGCTGTTGACTCGTGCGACCTTGTGGGTTGCAGGGTGTGACTCGGGACCCAAGAAAAGTCTGACCCATACTCCAGGAAGGGCCTCAGCCTCTTTTTATTTCTTCTTCTTCTTCTTTCCAAAAAGGCATTTTTGGTCCCAAGAGTTGGGAGTGGCAGTGGTTTGGTATTGGCAATAGCCGTGCCCACAGGTGACCCTGTAGAGAATATCTTTTTCTCATAGTATAATACTCTGGGCAGGACTCTGATTGGCTTGCCTAAATCACGTGCCTGTTGCTGAGCCAATCAACCAGGTCAAGAGGTGTGACCCTGTGCTCCATCTTTCGAGGGGATTCTGCCCACACCCCTGCGGCCAAGGCCAGCAGGTGGATGTTTGGTAGCATCCCAACTCCAACCACGTGAAGTTTTTCAAGGAAAGGGGCAAGATGCACCGGGTGGATAAGATAGATTTGGATTAGGGATCTCCTTACTAATAATTAACTGTGTGACTTCGAACTGGTTTCCTTATCTATCAAATGGGTATAACAATGCCAGGCTGTAACAAGTCTCTAGTGACTGTGAAATAAAGATCATTTGGGCCATGCTTGGGAGTGAAGGTGCCTGGCCATCCCCGTCTCAGGACCCCAACCCACACCTTGGACTTCTCTTTCCAGAGGCTGGTACAGTTCTGGTTCGCCACAGGGGGCGCTGGCTTCTGCATCAACCGCAAACTGGCTTTGAAGATGGCTCCATGGGCCAGGTATTCTCCGACCCCTGGGGTGGCAGCCGGTGTGCGTGAGGGCTTCCGCCAAGGCAATGCCACGAGGAAGGGGAAGGCCAAGTGGGGGTGCTCGAAGGAGGGTGAAAGCCTTTTTGGTTGGGAACAGGCTTCCCGGAAGAGGTGGCATTTGAGCTGGGATAGCCCCAGAGCACCCCGGATTACAGGCATGTGCCACCACGCCCGGCTCAGAGCACCCCAAGGGAAGGGCACCTGGAGTAGTGGAAACCTTAGTATGGAGGTGGAGGGACCCTGGCATTCTGGAGGGGTAGAAGTTTGGCCTTTCGATCTTCCCGGACAGGCTGTTGTGCACAGCATCAGGGGCCATGACCCTGTACTGAGGGCTATTCTGAGCTGGCCTGGGCCTCACCAAGAGCATAGCAACGTCTGGGGGAGAGGGTGGGGCTGCCTTGTTCCTACAGCTAAGGAAGCTGAGCCATGGGGAGGTTGAGCAAGTCTGAGGTCATCAGCTTCCAGGCTTCCCAGCTGCTCAGTTTGGCTGCAAGGCCCTGTTCTTTGCCACTGTAACAGCCTGTGATGCTTTGCCGCTGACGACAAGGGTCCTGCAGGGTCATCCCCATGCCTAGTGCTCCATCCTGGCTTCTGCTCTCCTCTGTGGTACTTCGTGCAAGTTAAGGAAAGGCACTGCCCCATTCTGAGGATGCAGCGTTAATGCGAGTGTACAGCTGGTCCTGTGTCCCGTGCCACACGGCTTTCCCGCCTCCTAAGGCCCGCAGCCCAGCTGCCTTGGCTCCTCCTGTGAGATCCCATTGAAAAGCTTCCACCTCCTCCAGGAAGCCTGCTCGCCCTCCCCATGCCCTCCCCCGCCGCATGCTTTCTTCTGACTTAGTGCCAGCCCTGCTGCGAGTGATCTGCTTTCTGTCTGTGTGCCCCTGAGTGGGGCTGCTTGGAGACTGGCGAGCCCTTGTTTCTCATCTGTACTTCCCCACACTATCTTGGGGCAGTAGTAGAGCCTTCAGCTTGACAAAGAATACAGGAGCCAGCCAGTGTATGAAAGAAACAAGCAGAGAAGGTCTGCACACACCCAGCCTCTAGCGATGACTCCTCCCAGCATCTGAGAAGCCGGGCCCTTCCTCACCCCATTTCCTAGGACAGGAGTCAGGATCTCTTAGAGGTTTCTGTCTTGAAGGAGTCTCACTGCTTGGGCTGAGGGGGGCAGGGAGCCTGGCGGTGGGGCTGTGCCTGCAGCTGCAGCCCACTCTGTCCCTCAGTGGCTCCCGTTTTGTGGACACATCCGCTCTCATCCGGCTGCCCGACGACTGTACCGTGGGCTACATTGTGGAGTGCAAGTTGGGGGGCCGCCTGCTGCCCAGCCCCCTCTTCCACTCGCACCTGGAGACCCTGCAGCTGCTGGGGGCTGCCCAGCTCCTGGAGCAGGTGAGCCAGCCCAGGGGCAGGAGGTAACAGTGGGGGAGGAAGGGTTTCCCCAAAGGAACCCAGAAATCAGCCTGAAACCCAAGATGATGGGGTAAGGTCTTCCCTTATTGGTGGGGAAACTGAGATCCAGGGTGGCAAAGGACCTGCATAATGGCATGCCCTGTGACACAGCCCCCCACCCCAACCTGCAAGGGTTGGCTCCTGTGCTGCTGGGGCTTCCTGATCTGTGTCTAAGGCCCAGCTGGGAGGATCTGCAGGGAGGTGAATTTGCCTCTGGGCCCCACCACCCTGCTCCCTGGTCCTGCCCCATCTGGGTCTCTCTTACCCCATCCCTCCCTCTCCACACATCCCCCTTGCTCAGCCAGGCTGACCCTTTCTTTCTTTCTTTTTTTTTTTTGCGGAACCGGGGATCAAACTCAGGCCCTTGCGCTTGTCAGGGAAGCGCTTATTTCACTGAGCCAACTCCCCAGCCCCGGGCTCACCCTTTCTGACATCCCACTGGGAGCCCCTTCTTGCATCACAACTTTCCTGCCAGTTGTTTCCTGCTTTTCTTCCTAACCCAAGGGACCAGGGAAGGAGGAGGTTCCCTTTCTGCCAGGCACGGTGTGACTGCTGCCCCTGAAGATCTGACCTCCAGCCCCACAGGGGGTCCCGGATGGGAGGGACGGAGTATGGCCAGACCCTTTGGGGTGCAAGGCACAGACACTCTGCATGAGCCCGGAAACAGATCAGCACGCTAAGCGGAGGGCATGGCTTGCGAGGGCCTGCTGGGTTTAGGGCTGTTACCATTTCCTGTGCCATCTGCTGTCCCGTGTGCTGGCCTGTCCTCAGATCGGCTCACCCTCTTTCTGGCAGGATGGCAGCCCCAGGTCTAACCCCCATCTCCCAAGGAGAGTGCTCTGTCTCCCCTCAGATCCCAGCCCCAGAGGAAGGAATGTTGGTCTACCAGGTCTGGAACTGGGATCTAGGGGTGATTGATCCTATTAAGACTTGCAGATCTGAAGCCAGGAAAGAGTGGCAGATTAGCACATAATCCTCCTTATACTTTATATCACCTCTCAGTTCCTTTTTGTGTTATCTTTTTTGAGACAGGGTCATACAATGTAGTTCAGGCTGGGCATAGACTCACTTAAATAGCCCAAGCTGGCCTTGAACTCGCAGTGGTCCTCCTGCCTCAGCCTCCCAAGTATTGGGATTACAGGTATGCTCCACCATGCCTGAATTACTTATAAGTAATTGCTCTCAATTATTTATAATGATTATTATTATTATTTTTTTTTTTTTGGCAGAACTGCGGATTGAACTCAGCCCCTTGCGCTTGCCAGGGAAGCACTTATTCTACTGAGCCATCTCCCCAGCCCCTCAATTACTTATAATGAATGCCTAATAGAATGTAAATTTTTTTGTTTGTACAAGGGATCAAACTATTTTTTTTTTCTTTTTTGGCTCAACCAGGGATTGAACTCAGGCCCTTGCACTTGCCAGGGAAGTGCTTATTCCACTGAGCCATCTCCCCGGCCCTCAAACTCCTTTTTTTCTTCTTTCTGGTACCGGGAATTGAACTCAGGCAACCACTTGAGTTGCCAGGCAAGTGCTTATTCTACTGGGCTATCTCCCTGGCCCAGATGTGATTTTTTTTGATTATTGATATCTTTTTGTGCCTCTGAGCCTCACACACTCTGGGCAAGTGGTTGGTCTGCCACTGAGCTATATCCCCAGCCCTTTTTAAAAACCTTATTTTGAGACAAGGTCTTGCTGTGTTGTCCGTCCAGGGTGGCCTCATATGTGTGATCTTCCTGCCTCTGCCTCCAGTAGCTGGGGCTAAAGGCAGGAACCACCAAGCTCAATTTTTTAGAATATTCCTAATGCACGAGTGGCTGAGTCTGTGTATGTGGAGCTCATGTGTGGAGGGCTGACCGTGGATGGGAACACTGAGGCCCGGAGAGCTGAACTCACTGTGGTGCACAGCTAGCGTGGGGCAGAGGGGCTTGGAGCCCTAGCTGGGGGACTCCTGAGCCCCCAGTCTGTGACCACGGTGTGTCTGTCTCCTTGCTGAAATCATCCCACACCCCCTGCGTGGTACCGTGGAGGCTTTGCATGGCAGGGACCTGTCAGGGCCTATGGTGAGAGTCCGACCATGCAGAGTCCAGGGGAGGCTTGCTGGAAATGGGCCTTCCCAGTGGCGAGGTTGAGCTGTGAGTCCCTAGGCTCGGGGGTCATCAGCCCCCAGGTTAGCTGAGCTCTTGAGGTGCAGATGGATGGGGTACAGATCAGTCCCTTCAGGGGGGCCTCCCAAGCCCACAGCTGGGGTGGAGCCCAGAGGAGCACTTGCCCAGCACTAACCAGCAAATAACAATACGTCCACTCCCACACAGTGCCAGATGCTGCCCCAGGGGGTCCCCAGGGAGTCTCCAGTGCTCCTTTGCTTCTTTCTGCCCAGGTTACTCTCAGCTATGGTGTGTTTGAGGGAAAACTCAATGTCATCCAGCTGCCAGGTCCCTTCTCCCCTGAAGAGGACCCCTCCAGGTGGGTCTAGGGACTGAACCTGGGACAAGGGAGGGGTGGGGTGAGGCTGAGCCCTGGCACTGCGGAAGCCAGTGGGAGGGAGAGGCGCGGTGGTGACTGCACAGAGCAGGGCTAGGTGTCAGGGTGACTGGCCTGCTGTGGGACCTTAGGCAAGCATCCCTCCCCCTCTGATTTTCAGTCTCCCCATTTGTGACATCCAAAGGCTGGGCCTGATAGATGTGTAGGGCTCTCCTGGCTCTGAGCCTCTGGACTCATCAGACACCCTGGAAGACTGAGTGGTCTTCAGTGAGCAAAGAGGCCCCCTGAGTGATGGTAGAACTTCATACCATGGGGGTGGGGGGTTATTTAGTTATTTTGGAGGGCTTTTTGCTTCTTTGACACCCTTCTTGTCATTCTGCCCAGCACAGGTGCAGGGAGGTAGGGTGGCGAACTGGGGAGACAGCAAGCGAGGAGGTGGGGGGGAGCCGTGGGCCCACTGAGGGACAAGACCTTTCCAGAGGGAGCCCCGGGCCACTGGACACAGCTGTGTGGGGACAAAGGGGAAGCATGGGGTGGCTGAGTGGGAGAGAGTAAGAGCCCTGATGCCAGCTGGAGAGGGGGGCTGCGGGGACCTCTCAGCTGGGTTGACATGGAGGACCCGTAGCACTGTCTACAGGACAAGGACAGCACATGCCCAGCCTGGTGGGGAGACAGGTGCTGGAGCGGAAGCCGTGTTACCTGAGTGTGTACCAGGGCAGTGGTGACCCTGGGGGTGGGCGGTGTCGAGGGAGCCTCAAGGGCGCTGGGCTCCATCTGGACTTTAGATGCATGAGAAATCTGTGACTGTGGGGGGCCCGGGCCCTGAGGCTCACAGGGCTGCCTGTCATGCGGCAGAGCACACAGCTGTCATGAGACTATTGATCAGGTTGCTGGTTGAGGATAAGCAGCCGGGCTCCATGTAGAGCACTGTCCAGAACTGTAAGAGGAGCTGCTGGGCAGGTGTGAAAGCCCAGTGCGAGGGGAGCCACAGGGTCAAGAGGTTTAAGAGTTGGTATTGAGCTGGACGTGGGGGCACACACCTGTCATCCCTGCACTCGGGGTGGGGGGCTGCTGAGGCAGGAGGCCAGCCAAGAGTACAAAGCCAGCCTGGGCCACATAGTGAGTTCAAAGCAGTGAAACAAAATTGATGCTACATTTTGTCTAAGCCTGAAGGACCTGTAGGTTTCTGCCTCCTGGGGCTGGAGCTGCTGAACACTCAGTTCTGTAGAGTCAAGTGGCCTGGATTTAGCCGAGGTCTCCTGATGCCACCTTTGGCTTTTGAAGTTTCTCAGAAACCTGTGATTCTCCACTAGGGGTAGTTTTTGCCTACTGGGGACATTTGTTGATTCTGGGACATTTTGAACGTTAGGCAGGGACTGCATGTCCCTCGCCCACCCACCCAGGACAGGGACGAGTGACCATCTTGTCTGTGTCTGATCTCTGCAGGTTTCGCTCCCTGCACTGCCTGCTCTACCCAGACACGCCCTGGTGCCCTCCGCTGGCAGCCCGATGAAGGGGGCAGGACTGGGCAGTGCTTCTGGCCGTGCCATTGCCTCCTCGGGCCTAGCGGCAGGCCTCGGTGGGTGCCAGGCTGCCGGGAAGCCCAGGATCTGGATGGCAGCTGGCACTGAGCACTGCAGGCCCTGGAGATGGGTGAGGGCCAGACAATCTCAGGGCTCGATCCTGTCACTTGCGGTGCCTAGCTGGATGTGGACGGGACACGTGAGCTGGCTGGTGCCTCAGCATCGTTTCCTAGGGCTCACACAGTGGCCACAGCTCCAGCTGCTTGATTGGATCCCCTGTCCCTTAGGGTCCCTGGAGGGGAATCATGGCACAGTGCGGGTCTGTGACCAGTGAGGTCCATTTCTATGCTGCCCAGCTCTTGCTGAAAACCTCAGGGTTTGGAGCTCAGGACGCTCTGAGCCAGGTGATAATCCGAATGGGTCCTCACCACTTGTGATCCTTTTGCTTCCTTCTCCATTGACCTGCTGGAGGAGTGATCATGTGACCTGGCCCTGGCCAGTAGGAACTCAGCAAAGCCATTATGCTTCTGGGTGGGGTCTGGCAGCTCCGTAGCCTGCCTTCCTGTCGCTAACGTGGGCAAGATGGCTGGATCCGGGGAAGCCACGGTGAGCCCTGTGGGGAAAGACCAGGACAGTTGTGCACAACTGTCTCCTCCACTGTCTGGCTCTGTATGAAATTAAACCTTTATTTAAGTCTCTTTGGGTCCCGTTGCCTGTTGTATGTAGCCAACTGGGGTAGGACCTTTGATCTGTCTGCCACAGTGGCAATGGCAGTCACTCCTGGTGGTATGATAAAATACTTACCGCACAGCCCCGCATGGGGAAAGGGAGGGTTAGTGTGTGCGTGTGTCACAATTGTGAGGTGTGTGTGTGTAAGGATGCATGTGTGGTGTGTGTACTGGTGGCCTGTCGCCTCCTGTGTGTGCCCTGGGATGCTGCTATGTTGCAAGTTGGGCCACCAGCACACAGGCTCACAGACCCAGTACCAGCCAGGCTGTAGGTGACAGAGAAAGGGAACAAAGGGCAGTTTGACAGCCAAGATGCTCAGCAAATAAAAGCGCCTCTAGAATCTGAGTCCCAAAGAGGTTAGATGAGTGAATGAAGGTAACTGTGGTGACTTTGAGGCATGGTGACACCTGGCACGGGGGTTGGGCAAGGGAAGTCTCTCCTGGGGTCACCATGGGGCTCAGGTAGGCGGAGGAGGAGAGAGAGATCCTGGAGACAGGGTCCCTGGGCTCCTTTGGCGCATGCCCTGGCCCTTGTGGACCACAGCCCTCGTTGTCTTCCAAGGAGGAGGCTGAGCCCAGAGAGGGTCAGCTTTGTGCTCAGGGTCACCCAGCAAGTCAGTGCAGTCTGGCGGCTTGGGCTCATCCAGGGCCTGCTGTCTCCCTGGCCAGCCTGAGCAGAGGAACAGAGGCAGCCCCTGGCCCTGCCACCTGGAGGGGACAGAGTGGCATGCCTGACTTCCTCCTCTCCCTGCAGGTAAGGCTGCTTTACTGCTGGCCATTTTTAGAAGTAACAGCAACAGCAGATTTCAGGTTTTTCCTAGATCCTGGGCGTCAGGTGGAGGGAGCAGGGTTCAGGCCATCTGCTGCCTCTGTTGTCCCAGAATAGCAGGGATGTAATGGGGTGGGGTGAAGCACTGTCAGCAGGAGCAGCCCTGGGATGGGGGCATGGAGGTAGGGAGTCTGGTTTAGCCCTCAGTATGCCTGGAGGGGAGTCTCCTGGCTGTCTGTGCCCTGGGCTGAGGGAACCATCTAGGTCCTAGAGGACCACGCTGGACCACCCTGCCTCGGCCTTGCTGGGCCCCTCAGCCCCACTTTTATGTAGTTCATGACCCCTGAGCCCCGCCTGCCCCCACCCCCAAATGTGCATAGATGGGGTAAGCAGAGGTGAATGGGTGCACAGTGGAAAGTGCCTCCTGATAGGGCACACGGGAGTGGGAGTGGCCAAGGGCAGGTGTTAGAGGAGCCGGAGGAGGACATCGCAGCCCAGGGAGCCGGGCAACACCGCACTTCATGGGCGACTTGATTTGTTGAACATTGTAGTTGCTTTCTTCATTGCTGGGACAAGATACTCGATACCTGTAGCTTAGAGGGAATGGGGGAGCAGTTTATTTTCGCTCCCCTGGCAGTCCATAGTCAGATGGCTGCAAGGCAGGAAGCGTGGCAGGGAGGCCCAGGAGCTGGGGGCGGGGCAGACCCTTCCTGGCCACGCCCCGGGCGACTGCCTGTCTGAGCAGGCTCCGCCCCCCAGAAGCAAGTCAGCTGTTAGCCCGCATGACCCAGTCACCTTCCAAAAGTCCTTGTGACTGCAGGAGGCTTTAGGGGGACATCGAGATATAAACCGTATCAGTCCTGTGGTGTTTGTTAGCACGCGCTGTCCCCTACTTCCTGCACACGGGTGTTTAGGTCCAGAGAGCGGAGCTGACAGAGGAGCGATTACCGTGGCAAGGGGAGCTGGTGGGTGGTGCTGGGTCTGTGAGCCTGGCCTCCAGTCGCCAACGGCCAAGACCACGCCACAGCGGGAGGGAACCTGGGTCTCCACTTTGCCCTGCTGGGGACGCGTGTGTCACTAGTCCTAGGGCAGATGTCGAGATCACCTAGGGCAAGCTGTGAGTGCCACACCGGCCCAAGCATTTGACCTACCCTGCGTTACTTTAGCTTCACTCCTTTGAAGTAAATACTATATATTTTCCCATTTTACAGATTAGGAAGCTGAGTCACAAAGGGAGAGAGAGAGACCTTGTCCAGGTCCGGGGTCTTCTCAGGACTGGAGCCTGGGTTTGAGGCAGCCTGGCTTGGTGGTGGCCACTTCGGTGACTTTGGAGACCAGAGAGCCTCACCAGGCCTGGGCTCCTCCCTCCTTTGCGCCCCGGCCTGATCTGTGAAACAGGCAGTGGTTCAGGCTGTGAAACACCTCCCCGCTCCTTTGCGTGCTTCTCAGCTGTGGAGGGGAGGTGGCAGGCAGGCACTGGCTTTGCCCGAGCCTGGTCCACACCCCAGCCTTCCCCTTGCTGCTCCTGCAGGCCCGTCCCTTGCTCTCTGGCCCAAGACACTACGGCCTCCTTGCTTCCTCTGGTGCCTGCTGGCTTCCCTGGCTGCACGACTCTTCCCTCCCCTGGAACGCACCCACCCTCTCCTGGCCAGCTGGCTCTGGCCAAGCTGTACCAGCCTCCCTCAAAGAGCCCTCCTGGGCCACCAGCGCACAGGTGCTCACTGCCTGTCGCCCCCCTGCAGTGACCCTCACACATGTAGCTCTCTCAGTGCGCTGACTCACCTGGTGGTTGGCGGCTTTGTGATTCTACCCAAGTGCTGGCTATGTTGCTGATGTTCTGGGATTCTATGAAAGGAGCTAGTGCCCCTGCAGACTGGGTGATGGGAGGGGCGCTTGTGATGGAGGGCTCAGTCTGGCAGCCCCAGAATCCATGCTCATTCTTAGTGTATCCCTAAAGGGAAACAGCCTAAGTGCTTCTGATAGAATCCAAGAATCCAGCACCACCCAGGAATTCTGTTTGCTACAACACAGTATGCCCTGACTTTTCCTTTTTTTTTTTTTGAGACAAGGTCTCACTATGCTGCTCAGGCTGGCCTTGAGCTCAGTGCACTCCAAGCTGATCTCAAACTAGCACCAATCCTCCTGCTTCAGCCTCCTGAGTGTTGGGATTAGAGTTTTCTTTTTCTTTTCTAGACAGGGATGTTGCTGTGTAGCCCAGGCTAGCCTTGAAATCATTCATGATTGTTCTGGCCCAGCCTCTCTAATGCTGGGATTACAGGTGTGTGCCACCATGCCCATCTGTTTCTGATTTTTTTTTTTTGAGGGGGGGGTTACAGGGGATCGAACTTGGGACCTTGTGCTTGCCAGGGAAACACATGGCACTGAGCTATATCCTCAGCTGTCCCTGACTCTGGAGTCATGAACGTTCACAGGTGTAAGACTCCCAGGTGGATTGTATAAGATTTTGTCAGATCATAAGCAAATATCTTACTTACAAACAGTCTCCTGAAATGGAGCTCATTTTTAAGTTACTCTTAATTGGTCTGCAGTTAACTGGGTTTAAATACTGTACCATGGCTAGCCTGAGACCTCAGCATACTGGTGAGCCTGTTTAGGCATAGCACAGTGGCCAGGGTTTGAGCCCCAGTGTGTCGTGCTGGCCCAGCCTGCTGGCATGCTGAGAGGGCAACTGAGACTGGGCATGGTGGTGCGCGCCTGTAATCCCAGCTCTTGGGAGGCTAAAAACAGGAGGATCACTCCGACTCTCATCTACACAGTTAGACCCCGTATGCCCTGTAGACCCTTCCCTAAAATACAGAAAAAAAAAATTACCAGAGTCCAGGAGCTTTGGGTGCAATGTGACATGTTAATTGTCT
>PVKA01037797.1:0-2500 GCA_004027165.1 Ctenomys sociabilis | reverse complement strand
ATCTGACACCATGCGCTCACTTACAGACTCCACACTTACCAATGGTCTCCTGTGCACCAGGCACTGTGTGCCAGGTGGGTGAGACAGCTGGCACCTATACTCTTATTTTGGGGGAGACAGGGCTTCTCCTACCTGCCTCCAGAATTCCCCACTAGATGCATTTCTAGCCTTCCTGGTAAACACTTTTTTTTTGGCGGAACTGGGGATTGAACTCAGGCTCTTGTGCTTGCCAGGGAAGCACTTATTCTACTGAGGCATCTCCCCAGCTGCCCTCCTTTCCAAAAATTTATTTATTTATTTTTTGGTACTGGGGATCAAACTCAGAATCTTGTGCTTGCCAGGCAGGCACTTAAGCTACTGAGCTATCTTCCTAGCCCAGCCTTCCTGGTGGCAAGGGTGGCTACATGAGGGCTTCTGCTAACAGACGTCCCCCACTAGCCCATCAGACCCCCCTGCCTGAGCTGGGCTGTCCTTGCCCTCACCATGGCTGGGTGGGAGGATTCAGGTTGGAGGAGTGGAGCTGAGAGAGCATCAGGGGTCCCATCCAGCCCAGGTCTCAAATTTCCCTGGAGAAGAATGGTGGAGGAGGAAGAAATGGAGACAAGAGTCAGAATGCAGAAAGCTGAGGTCAAGTGGAGCCTCCGCTTCTGGTGGGAGAAAAAGGATTTGTCCAATGATTGCAGCATGCTTGTTTACACACTGGGAAGGTCGATGTTAATGGAAACCCTTCTGCCTTCCAACCCATTTGTCTGCTGTGCCTCAGGTTCTTGGAACTGGAGTAGCTCGTTAATGGGGCTTACTTCAGGTACCCCACGTTCTTGAGGCTGGCCTTGCTTTAGCCCTGTGTGTGTGTGTGTGTGTGTGTGCGTGCGCGCGCACGTGTACGCTTGTGCTTGATCTGCAGCTCCAGCCACTCCCTACACCCAGGGCCCAGCACTATCCCAGGACACAAGCATGAACTGTTTTGAACCCAGGAAGGAATTTAGGTTGAGCCTAGGCACTGAGCTTGGGAGGGTTTGTCACTGTGCGTAGCCCCCCCCCATGGAAGGGATGGATGACAAACAGGTGGTCAAGTTGGAGTCTCAGAATGACAGAGCAAGGGAGGGAGGAAGCCAGGAGCCAGAGGAGAGTCCTGGTTGGAAGGTGCATCATGGACTTCGTTTTAGGTTCTTCTATGCTCAACTAAGAAATCTATAGCCTCTTGAGGACCTTGACTTGGAGGACTCTTGCTCTGGTCATATAATTTCCTGCTGCACTTGAAATGCCACTTCATATGACACACGAATCACCCACTTAACTCTTCCACACACCGGGCTTCAAGGACATCTGCTCAGACCCTTGCTTGACCTGGTCCTTGATGTGCTGCTTTGGAAACCTGTCCCTTCGAGCTCTGTGCCCAGCAGCATTTGTCCTTCACCCACATCCTTGCTTTCTGAGTAGCGAGCCCTCCAGGGAGCACCACGGTCCCCTGTCTTGCTAATCTCTGGACCCTAGCTTCATTCATCATTCACGAGATGGCAGCCTTGTACCTTTAGGGACTTTAGGCAGACAGGAAAATGAAAACCACCCAACTCAGCAATTGGTTGCTAAGCACCAGATATGTAGCCGGGAATCTATTTCATTTAAATAAAATGAATACCAAGTTTAATACATATGTAATACTCTTACTGTTCCATTCATCAACAGCTGCATAATAAATCCCCCCAAAACTCAGTGGATGAAAACAACAACCACACATCCGCATGTGGCATGGAACTATAATCTGACACTCCCACTTGTTGTCATCAGGGGTGGCCCCAGGCTGTGGCTGGGTTGGCCCGAAGTCCCTGGCTTGCTCAAGGTCTGGGTGCAGATGACTCCAGAACTCAGAGTTGCAACAACAGGGCCTAAGGCTGTCACTCCATGTCTCTCCAGGATGTTCATGCAGACAGCGGGACTCGGACATGTGGGCGCCAGGCGCCCAACCAAGATGATGAGAGAGAAGAGAGAAGCTGTCCATCTCTTTTGGCTTTGCATAGGAAGCTGGGCAGCATCACTTTATTAGAAACCAGAAACAAGAACTGGGGTGTAGCTCAGTGGTAGCATGTTTACCTAGCATGTTCAAGGACCTGGGTTTGAGTCCCAGTACATAAAAACAATAAAAGCCAGAAACCAAACTTGGTCTCTATTTAAACAGAGGACACTTAGGTTTTCTTCTGTTACGAAAAAAATTGGGGGGCATATAGCTCAGTGGTGTAAGTGCCTGCCTGGCAAATGCAAGGTCCTCAGTTTGATCCTTGGTACTGCCAAAAAAAAAAAAAGAGAGAATTTTTTTTTTTTAGCTAAGTGTGGTGGCATACATTTGTAATTCCAGCACTTGAAAGGCTGAGGCAGGAGGATCACCATGGGTTCAGAACTAGCCTAGGCTACATAGTGAATTCAAAGCCAGCCCAGGTACACAGCAGGACTCTGTCTCAAAACAAACAACAAACAGAAAAAAAAAAGCCAAAAAAAAAACCAA
>PVKA01037796.1:0-20745 GCA_004027165.1 Ctenomys sociabilis | reverse complement strand
CTCCATGGCTCTTAGAGGTATGGCTCTTCAACTAGTGAGTGACAATCAGAAGCATAATACAGTTGAGGCGACAAGGCTCCTAGCATCATATGGGTTAACTATTTTATAAAAAGAAAATGAAACTCAGACCTTAATTTTTCTTCAAATTCGATTATTGCTGAGCTGGATTGGAACTCACCCGCTTTCTAGTCCAGTGCTTTTCTGCATATGACCTGAAGATCTCAGATAATCCACCTTTTGGTTAGCATTGTGTTCTGTTTCTTTTCTTTTTTTTTAATTTTTATTTTATTGAAGTACAAATATCAATGAGACAGTCTGTACTATCTAAACTACTCTTGCACTAATAAAGGAAAAATAAAATCCTAAAAATTCAAATCAGATGTTAATATTTTGAGAAAAATAGTGGCAGAATCAATGTCAAATTTGGAGCCACTTGACATTTATGTCACTATATTTAGACATTATTATTGTGAAGTTGATCTCAAAACATAAAACTTGGAAGTAGCAGCACATTAGTCCCTGAGGACAGTAGTGAGTCTGACATCAGTATCAGAAGAAATTCACACCCTTAGTATTTAAGCTACAAAAATCAAAATGCTGTAGTTTCTGTTCTATCACAGAGCTTTGAATTCTTCATTATCTTAAATTTAGAAGCAGAAATTGAGGACTAAATGATCTTTAATAATAATTATTTATGAAATTATTTATGAAAAGAAACCTTATAGGCAGGGGAGCTGGTGATTTCTAAGCATGAATAGAGAATAGAATTTTCTAAAAATAGAGAACAAGGATATTTAAAAAGTAACACCTAACTTTCAATTGGAAATAACATCTTCAATATAATACTAAAGGAAACATCAAGACAAAAACCTAATATGATTCTATAAGTGCATTCCAAATGATGACTATGTTCAATTAAAAATACATGCTCAACGGTTGGTATCAGTATCTAATTATACGAAAAAGAATTGTGAATCAATTAGCAGGTGAAAATTTATTACCGATTTTGACAATAGGAACACTAATTTTGAACTCCACATCAGTAAAATGTTATCACACATACACAAAAATCTATTTTGTTTGTTTTCTGGTAGACTTGAATTACCAACAAAAGGCACTGATTATTATTATAGTTTGAATTTTCTGAATAAAAAGTTTAAAGTTTCTTTTCTTCCTTTTGCATAAACAACTATTTCACATCTTCATTTTTGCCCTTGATTTACAAATTATAATTTATTTTCTGGACAAAGGCCCTAAAGCTGGGGCAACCACTCCTGTCCCCAGTAAGACTGCAGTGTGAAGATCGATGTTTTGAGCAGTATATTTTCTCTCCTCTTCTTTTTTTAATCTTCATGGTCATGTTCAGTTACTATAATTTCTTCTTTTATTCTTTGAATATTCTTTGTTGGCTACTGACTTACTCAGGACCATGAAAATAGCAAATGCCTCAAGACAGACAAGATTTGTGTGTCTGTGAACAAAATTTATTCTCTTTTTTATTATATTAATTTTATTGAAAAATAAGTAGCAATGAAACAGTGGTAATTTCCACATAGTATCTGAAACAGTCAATCTGGTCTTCAAACTTAATGGACACGCAAAGGACTACTGATTTGTATCATGAGAAAGCTTCTGACCCCGCTGTAACTGGATCACCATACAAAAAGACATGCCCTCACTCTGGACTTGCATAGCAGCAAATTCTGATAAAATAAAGTAAAATAATTGAAAACATATGGTACCTTTATAAAATGTTCAACAGTATAATATAAATAAGGAAAACACATAAAAATGGGAAGAAACTCACTAAAAGCACAATAAAATATACAGCAAAAGCTCAAAAAAATTAACAGCAATGTCCCCCCGTTGGAATTTCCTATGACCATGGTTTTGCTCTGAATATCATAATGTACATACTATACAAAACTCCTCACTTAGCCAATGATTCATTTAATAACTTAGTTAAGGAGTATAACTTGGTCACTAAATAAGGAACATCTGGCCAGACACTCTTAAGAGATTGTAGCACAATCACTTTTTTTAAATCTTCATTTGGTGGAATATTATTCTTTCCATAATTTTATTGAAAAAACAAATAGCAATGAGACAGTTTCAAGTCAAATTAGTAGGACAGTTTCAATAATTAATATATTGCATATTGTTTTCTTAGTGGTTATTTGTTGTACAAGATGCAGACATGATATCTTTTTTACAAACATTATTAGAACAGATCCCTCTATTCACTGAATTAAGAAAATGTAGCTGTATATCTATCTTAACTGTTTTGAATATACAGACACAAAATGGAAATTCATTTGTATCCTCCTTTTTTGTTTAGTTTTGTCATCTAAATATTATAGTTGTGTGAATTCAGCAAAATATTCCAAAATAGTCCAGTAGTCCATAATAGTATTGGGTTTTCCGTACGACTGGCAATGTCAGAAGTTGTTGACTTGAGTCTTTTATATCTCAGCATAATAATATGGCTTTATTTCTTATACTTTGTTTTTATACTTTTCTGCTGGATGGTTAAGACCAAGATAAAGCAAGACCTATGTAGCAAGCATTGTAGCTTTTGTATCTGATTAAGGTCAGTCAAATCCCCTCAGGATTTATCCTGAGACCGTGTACCGCAGTTTGTAGATCCTTTGTGTCAGCTATGTGGACGAGTCACAGCCATTGCTTGACCAATTTATTCTCTGTGTAGCACAGTTTTTTAGAACATAGGGTACTGCTATTAGCAGTCTCCAGATGTTAGATTCATGTTGAGGAAAAGTCAAAGAATTTAGAAGGTAAATGGGTTGCTTATCTTGGTATATTTATAGGAAAGCTATTTGAATTACATTTTTTTTTTTTTTTTTTTTTTTTTGTGGAACCAGGGATTGAACTCAGGCCCTTGTACTTTCCAGGGAAGCACTTATTCCACTGAGCCATCTCCCTGGGCCTGAATTACATTTAATATGCAATCTCATCACCTAAGATTTCAGAAGCGTAGGAAGTTAAAAAAGAGAATGGTGGGTACTTTCAATGTCACCATAAGGAGTTATTCAGGAAAATATAATAGGAGGATGGAAAATAAAGAGCTGGTGTTAGTTGCATCAGAAAAGTGAGAAGTGAGTGAAAATCTGATACATGTGTAACTTGCATACCAACTGTATGAAAATATAAAGGTGGATGCTACATTATGAAAAGAAAAACTTAAAGAAATAAGCAAGAGAGCCAAGTATGGCCACGCAGACCTGTGATCACTGCTACTGTGGAGACTGAGACTAAAGCACCCCAAGTTCGAGGCCAGCCTGAGAAACTTGGTGAAATCCTGTTTCAAAATAAAATATTTTTTAAAGAAGGGCTGTGATACATTGCAGTGTAAAGAGCTATGTGAGGCTGTATGTTCAGCACCCTGTCCCCCAAAAGGCCAAGAGTCAGGTTAAATAAGGACTTCTACACTACAGTAAGGCTTTTAAATAATTTTATTCATTTTAATGAGGAAAAAAGACAAAATGGAAATGAAACAGTTTCAAAACAGGCTAGTAGGACGTCTACGGCAGTTAATACATATTGCTGTCCTCGCAGTAGTCATTCAGAGCATGAGATGCGGACATAACACCCTGTACTAAAGACAATGGGAAGTCAGAAGTGTTCAGCCTGGGGAAAGATCAGATTCAGACTTCCCATCCCCAAAAAGTTAAATGGAGAACTCAGACAAACAGTTTGTTTCTACCCCTTTAACTATATCGTGCTTGACTAAGGAACCCCTGGGAAATGTAAAGTCTTCTGACATTCTTGTAAAATTCCAAAAGTGAAATAGTGTAGTTGCCATGGTTACCTGCAAATGTATAAGAACTCAGTGCAAAGTTCTCAGAGTGGTCAACATTCCTGAATGGCCACAGTTGGACGTTGCCTGCTAGCTAAAATACAACTTGCTTTTAGCTGTTCCTGACCTCCTAAGAATGTCTCTTGCTATTCACCTTAACAGTCATTACCCAATAATAGGCAATCAGTATGTTGTTTTATGGTCCTTCATGATGTGTTTATTACCTTGGAAAACGTAATAAAATGTATGTATAATCTTTAAATCACTGACTTCCACTGTCCATACTCTTTTCCTCTAAGAAAAGTTTAGTAATAGTTCTTGTGATTTCATAAAGGGCCAATACATGCCTCTTCCTCTTCAAAAGATACATGATACCATATTTTATCAATAAATAACCATTCACTTTAATTCTCAATTGCTAATAATAGATGTTATTTCTAATTTCTCTGATTGAAAGATTAGTGTTAGGGGTTAATTTCTTATCAAATAAATGAAAACATTTTTGTTGAGCACAGAGACATTCTCAACAAGTAAAAACTTGGTCAATAAGTCACTAAGGTAGGATCATTGTTTCACTGTCACTTAAAATAATAACAGGAAAATCCTCATGTTTCTCCAAATACATAGAAAGATAATGCTTTAAAACTAAATAGAAAGGGCCTGGGAGATGGCTCAGTGAAATACGTGCTTCCCTGGTAAGCGCAAGGGCCTGAGTTCAATCCCCAGTTCCACAAAAAACAAAAACAAATGAACAAAAAAAAAAAAAAAAAAAAAAAAAAAAAAAAAAAAAAAAAAAAAAAAAAAAAAAAAAAAAAAAAAAAAAAAAAAAACTAAAGAGAAATCTTTGAGAAATATTCAGGAGAAAAATTTTACTTAAATATTTTCAGATTAAAATACTTAACATATATAAACAAAATATTTTAGGTTTCATTCCTAATAATCTAGAAACACTTATGATGACTGTTTTTTTAATAAATAGGGTCATTCAGGTTTTTTTTTTTAGTGCTTACTAGTTTTGCATCATCTGATATTCTTGCTTTCAGTTAATTTCTTGTTTGAAATACAATTTTTTTCATATCATTCTTTTTTATTAATTTTATTGAGAAACAAATAGCAATGGGACAGTTTAAAAACTGATTAGTAGGACAGTTTCAATAATTAGTACATTGCATATGATTGTCTTCATAGTGATTATTCACAGGACAAGATGCAGACATGATATTCTGTCCAAGCACTATTAGTACAAATCTTTCTTCTCATTGAATTAAGAGTAAGTAGCTATATATCCATCCTATTTTGTATGTACAGATGCAAAATGTTTCTTCATTTATATCCCCTTTTTTTGCTTAATTTTGTCACAGATGGGTATTTCATTGCAATTTAAATACTGTAGGAGCATGAATTCAGCAAAACAGTTCAATATAGTTCAGAAATCCATGAGGACTGGCAAAATCAGAAGTTGTTGACTTGAGCCTTTTACAACTCAGCCTATTAATATGGGTTTACTCTTTATACTTTGTTTTTATACTTTTCTGTTGGATAGTTAAGACCAAGATAAAGCAAGATCTGTATAAGTAGAAATGTAGCTTGTACATCTGAAATATGATTGACTAGTTGTCTCAGATGCACATGTTCTGTAATAGGTGAACCTTTGCATGCAATTGTTTCTATTATATAATTTTACTAAAAAGTAGGGTCTAGAATTATATCTGAAGTTGTTTCTTTTACAATATTTTAATTTTTAAAGTTGTGGAGCAAACATTTATAGATAAGTTAATATTGTGGTTTATTTTAAATGTATAAGTTTGAAGATCATATAGAAGAAGGATAAATAATCAAGACCCCAACATACAACATAAAAACAGAACATGACCATTGTTTCCACATAATGCTTACTAAGTGATTCCTAGACATTATCTTGAGATCCTATTACTATCTTTTTCTGCTGTTGCTAATTCTGAAATACTTACAAAATATTTTACAATGTTGTGGAAGATAGATTTTTTATTGTTCCTGATACATATTTGATGCACAGAAGTATAATGGTAAATAAAAATACTGGATAGAATATGTACCATGTCATTCCATTTATTCAAATTTACAAAACAACAAACAGGCAGAACTTAATGTATAACAATAAATCAATAGAAAGCTTACAGACTAGGGAAGAGCACTGAAAGGGAGAAAATGAGAATACTCTGGTGCTGTAGATCTTGCTCTGTTTAAGTGATAAACTATGCAGACATGTTTACTTCAAAGAAAAAATTTAACATAGCAGTTTTGAACATTTTCATATAAAATATATTTTGATAAAATTTTACCAAAATGTGGTTTTTCCAAATTTTCAAAATAATATTCCTATCTTCCATAGTATTTCTTCCCAGTGCTATTTTTTATCAGTGAAAAAAAATTATCTTTTGCAGTATCATTGTCTTCCAATAACAACAATGTATGGAAGAAAGGGTGTTCTGTTTTTTTTTTCTTTTTTTTTTTTGTAATTCAACAATGGTTGTTATATTGCATAATGTTAATGTTATGCTCAAATTAGCTGTTTACCATTTATGAGCGTGCAAATTTGGTTTAAAAAAGCTATAAAGAAATAAAAAGGAAAGAAAAAATTTTAAACATTAACTACTTCCTTTCAAGAGACCAGCAGAAGTCAGTAATGAAAGAAAATTTCAGTACACAGTACTCACTTGGTTGTTGATAAAAATACCTTTTCAAAAATTTTAAATAGACAATAAACCAACAAATCATAACAGTTCTTCGTTTCTGTAACAGTTAGAATGCTTAATTAGCAAGACTACTGGATCAATTGTAAATTCTTTTTTGCTTTTTTTGTGGTACTGGGGATTGAACTCAGGACCCTGTGCTTTCCAGACACACATATTCTACTAAGCTATCTCCCCAGCCCTAATTGTGAATTCTTGAGGTAAGCATTTTTCAACTTTAGTAAGTTATGATTATGATACACTATTGGCACATTTAAAGTCCATAATTTTATGACAACTTCTAGACACATTTACGTGCTTATTAAACCTTCACCACAATCAAGATCTTTGATAAAATTTCCTTAATGATTCTTTGTAATCTCCCTTCCTCCTCTGCACAGACAAACCACTGACTTCTTTCTGACTAGACAAATCACTTTCACAGAATTTAATGTAAGCAAAATATGTATTTTTCAGGCTTCCTTTATACATTATAATGATGTTGAGGTTCATGTCTATTGTGTATGTTAATAGTTGATTTCATTATGCTATTACATACCATCTGGTTGTGTGTATGAAATCTAATCTTTTGTTCACTTGTTAATAAATATTTACTTGCTGATAAACATTCAATTTTGGGTTATTAAAAACAAAGTTGCTATGAATAACTTTGCACAACTTATTTTTGTTGGTACATGTCTGATGTATACAATGTTTACACTCCCTGTGGAGAATTGGTACATGGACACCTTCATTTCTTTTCTCTTGTCCTTTCCCTCCCCTCCCTCTCCCTCTATCTTTCTATCTCCTTTACCTTTATGGAAGACCTATCTCGCTACATCCTATTATCTACCTTATATTTTGTCCTTTTTTATATTTTGTATTTCTCATCATTTTTGGTGTGTAAATACCTAGGAGTGGATTGGTCAAGTTAGATGATAGGTATCTGTTATGTATTTTAAACTTACCAACCTGTTTTTTCTAAAGACTATTTCTATATTTATATTCTCCTTAGAGAATATGTTTAGTATCCTCATGATTTCAACATGTGTTTTCCTAGTGAGCAAATTTTCATGTATTTATTTACTATTCATATATTTCATATAATATTGCATTTATCTTCATTTTTTCAATTGAACTATCTTTGTTATGAATTATAAGAATTTTGTATTAGAATATAAAAGTTATTATAATTTTATCCTAATCTGGGACATGGCCTTTAATTTTGCTAGATATATATTTTTAAAATCAACATTATGTACTACAAACATGTACCAATAAAAATTAACTTAAAAATCAAATATTTAATATTTTTTAAGTCTGTATAATCAGAATAGGAGTTTGTGGAGCTCAGGAGTCTGTGGTGCTCTAACTCAGGTCCTTCTTACAATGGGTGTAATGCGGTGTTAAACATATCCTGTGATTATTTTCACCCTTCTGGAACCTATAATTAGGGCAATCATACTTGCAACTAACAGAATTCCTTTTCTTTCAGAGGAGGTCTTCAACTTTCCTTCTCTGTAGATCTTCACTGATTGTGTGAAATCCACATACATGGAAGGCCTAGTACTCATCACACAACAATAAAATGTAAAGCACTCTGTGAAACTTATGCTTTTTCTTTATCTGAGTCAAAGGGACCTTGCACAGTTTTGAGGGTTGCCTAAAAGGATGAAGCAAATCTTTCCAATTCTATACCAGCAAGAATTCCTTGGAATTGTATAAGGAAGGTTTTGTCCCATGTTTATATTCTGTTTCTTTCTCCATGGTACCTTTCAGTCTGAAGCACTTATCAAGTATTTAATTGCTGCTGTTGCTACTTCAAAAGTTATAAAAATGGATCACTCAAGAATGTCTAGATGTTTGATTGATTATTTTAATATATATGATTATGTAATGATGAGAGCCCTTTACCATGGAGGAAACATGAGTTATATTTGACTTTTCTCATCAGAGCTCCCACACTGTGTCATGAATCAATCTCACAGTAGTGATAGTAGTTCTTGGGGGCATAGAATACCCAACTATGATTGCTGAATTCTAAATAGAAATTCTATGCGAGCATTATCTCTGAAACATGATTTTAATATCTAAAATAAAAATAAATGGCATGTATTTAAGAAATAAGCTTCACATTTAGTCTACCAACAGGTATGTGCTGTCAGTTTATTTCTAATTTAATACTGTGCATATTCAGAAAACCATTTTGTTTACCATTAAATCTTGCAAGTCATTTACTCTGCTGAAATTTAATGATACACACATTTTCCTTTTTCAAAAATACAAAGGGAAAATTTTTGAAGATTATCTCCAAATTAAGTGTTTACAGCCAAACTTCCTTACAAAGGAGGATCATCACTACCCGATCTTGAATCTGCTTTGTTCTCACCGCATAAATAAGCGGGTTACCAGCAGGAGGGATGATCACATATAAACTATCCAGAAGAATATGTATATAACGGGGAATGCTGTGGCCAAATCGATGCATTAGAAAGGAGAAAAAGGCAGGAATAAGGAAAGCTAACGTCACACAACATGGGAATCACAAGTATTCAGCGCTTTGAGCCTGGCTTCCCGGGATGGGAGTTTGAAGACAGCATGGAGGATCTTCACACAGGAAATACCAATCAGAATAACATTTGAAAGAATCATGAAGATAAGAAATAATCCAAATAATATGTTGACTTTTATACTGACACAAGCCAGATGAGCAATACCTATGTGTTCACAGTATGTATGGGGAATGATTTTATGTCCACAAGATAAAAGCCTTCGAAGGAGAAATACAAGTGGAAAAACCAAAATAAAATTTTTTAACATTCCTACTTTAGTAATAATACAAATGGTTCTGTTAGTGAGGATTGTGTTGTATTGAGAGTGTGGCAAATGGCAATGTAATGATCAAAAGCCATAGCCACAAGCATGAACATCTCAATGCCTGTAAACAGATGTATAAAGAACATTTGAGCTAAGCAGTCCCTGAAGGCAATCTTTCCATAGCCAAACCAGAAAATAGCCAGCACTTCTGGGATGGCTGCAGTGAAAAGGCCCAAGTCAGTCAGCACCAACATGGCCAGTAAGTAGAACGTGGGCTGGTGAAGGCTGTGCTCCATCTGTATCACAAAGAAGAGTGTGATGTTGCCCAGAGGGCAATCAGATATACTGTACCAAAGGGGAAGCCAAGCCAGAGCTGAACGTTTTCCAGCCCTGGAATTTATTTATTTGATGCAGAGTCTCACTACGCAGTTCAGACTTGTAGTGATCCTCCTGTCTTAACCTCCCCAGTGCTGAGATTATAGGCATGCACCACCATGCCCAGGTTAAGGCTGGCAAGGTGCATCTGGAACAGGTTCTGGGCCTGCTGCATGGCATGCGGTGCTGGCCATTGAATTTGCCAGGCAGGTGCTTAGACCACTGAGCTGTCTCCCTAGCCCTTACAGTTTTGTTTTGTTTCACTGTTCTTCTTTTTATTTTATTTTGTTTTACACAGAGTCTCACTACATAGATGAGGCTGGCCTCAATCTCATAGCAATCTGCCTTAGTCTCCCAAGTGCTCGGATTACAAGCATACACCATCATACCTGGCTATATATTATATTTAGAGTTCTAGTTAGATAAATTATACTTAAGCGACTCTTTTGAAATCACCGAAACTAGTACCTGTGTTCTCTGATTATAAGCAGTTATCAGTTTCATATTGAAGTATGCATCTTCTACTTAAGATGTTCTAGGGCTGGCTGATAGTTCAGCAGATTAATGCACCTGTTTAGGTAGATGCAGGCCAGGGATCTGATCCCTGGTCCGTGGTGCCAGCCCTGCCCCCACCGTGCTCTGAGACTTAGACTGAGAGTGGGTGTGATGTCGTGCACCTGTAATCCCAGTTTTGGAGGCTGAAGAACAGGAAGGATCACTATGAGTCCAATCTGTATAGTGAGACCCTGTACTAAATACCTTTAAAAAAGATTTTAATGTAGAAATATGAACTCACTATGTTGCCTTTCTCACTAGGTTTGTTATAAATTCTGCCTAATCTTAGATTGTCTAGTCAGTGTCCAAATATTCATTCATTTTCCATGTATACCACTGAAAAGTAAAAGAGAAGCAGGGAAATGTGATGTAAAAGGTGAACTTTTTCACTTCAAGAGAAAATGTACTAAATACTATATTTTTTTTCTTTCTTATTCAGCATTAGTATTGATGTAGCACTGTGAAGACCTATGCAGCTTCCTTCAAAGTAATGTGACCATCAGAAACCCTGGCCAGTATGTCCACAGCCAATAACTCGTGTAGACTTTCAGCATAGCAGTGCAAGATGTCAAGGCAGACATTCTAGAGAGGGCACAGTATCTGTGAGGATTCTATCAGGCAGAACTGGAAAGCAAAATATGATCAGTGGATTTATCTTTGTACAGTTCATTATTTTCATGGAAATGCCTATCTCTGTGGTATTACTGAAACATCAATTTTAAAAGTTTCTTCATGGTGTATTTCCCAAAATCTGAATCATTTTTATACCATCAACCTGTTTTCAGCATACACCATTATGTACATTACATGAGAATATGAAAACAGATAGAATTGTGCAAAGATTAAAAGGATAATGCAAGAGACTTGAAAAGTCTGTAATCAGAGAAATATATATATATAGTTTTATTGTTTACATATTTGGTGCAGGGTCCCACTACAGTTTAGAATCATAGTGAGTCTCTTGTTTTCAGTCTCCCCAGCACTGGGGTTAGAGAATTATATTTGAGAGAGACTTTAAGAGGCCTCTATACAGCAGAAAAATAGAGAAGGAGAAAATGCTACAAAACATCTTCATTCTACATGCCATCTGTTAAGAACATGCAGGATGAGACTCCAAATACATAGCCCTACATAGAAGAAACAGAAAAATTCAGGACTGTGTTAAAACCAGAAATATGTCCCATAAAATATTCTTCATTTCTGGGTAAAGGGAGACTTCTCTCCAAAATCAGATTGTTCCTTCATGCAATACATAGTCATCTTACTTTAGAAAAACTCTTGTCTTTGTCTTGGGGAAATTTACAGATAATGCAATGCTCTGGTTATATACCACTCAAAGATGTCTTCACTGTAAGAGCTACTTACCAGGAGGAATGGGTCAATGAAGTAAGAACCATTCCCCCAACCTATAGAAAATAGGCCAATGTAAAAATAGCTGAATAAAGCCACTTACAAAGATGGGAGATATAGCTCAATGATGAAGTGTTTGCCTATCATGTACAAGGGCTCAGATCTGATTCCCAGTATGACAAATAATAATTAATAACTAAATATATGTTCATGACCTTGGAAAGAAGAAAGGGTCTTAGGCTGGGAGAGTGTATTAGTGAATAAGCTCAGGAGGCATCACAATCTTTATAGGAAAGGAAATAGTAAAAATTCATTTTTTCAGTTTTTTTTTCCTATAGGGTATATATTTAATGCCAAATTAGGTTTATAACAGAAGACTGTAAAGCAAGAATTAAAATGTATATTAGTATGAAACTGCATACACACATATTAGGATGGAAAAATTCAGTATGTGTTTTTCAGATACTATAGCAGAAAGCTTTCTGAAATCTGGAAATATTAAATTATTGCTGTTATTATCACCATAGGAACAATGAACTACATATAGACTGAGTTTCATTGTAAAAAGTGCGAACTTCACTTGTTAAATATTAAATACAAAAACATTCTGAAATAAAAGTAATGTGACAACATTCAATAAAATTAGACTGAAGGAGAGAGGTACAAAAAAGAAGGAGAATAAACAAAAGAAAGAGAGCCAGAGAACAGAATAAGAAAGAGAGAAAAAGAGACAAGCAAAGAAAGTAACACAACAGAACTAGCTACTTGGCTGCTTTTTGTTTTAATTTTATCTATTATTAAAAGTAGATATACTTATAAAAATGGGCCGAGTTATCTTTAATACTATCGTAAATAATTCTGAAAATATTATAATTGATCTTCAAATTAATATATTTTATTACATACAAAGTTAACAAAAATTAAATCAATAGACACAACTATAAATCTTTTTGATCTACATAATCAAACATGCATCCAACTCACCAATCTTTGCTATAGGCAAAGAATGCACAGTCCTAGACGCGAAGCTGGGAAAGGGGAGGCGGAGGAAACAGAGACAGAGTGGGAGCTAGGCCGTCAGACCAAGAGGCTGGCCGGCGGGGCCAGGCCACGCAGAGCTGGCCCAGCAAGCCCTCCCGCGCCCCCAAGGGTGGAAGCAGCAGCGGCTCCTCGCCCGCATCCCGGACAGCTCGAGTCCGGGCGGGGCTGGTAGCCAGGGGGCCGAGAGCAGATCCCTCCGAGGGCTGGCCCTTGGAAAGGCGCCTTCAGCTGCGGGACCAGGCAGGCCACCATGACCGAGAACTCCACGTCCATCCCTGTGGCCAAGCCCAAGAGGGCCGAGGCCTCAAAGAAGTCCACAGACCACCCCAAGTACTCAGACATGATCTTGGCTGCCATCTAGGCCGAGAAGAACCGTGCTGGGGCTCCTCGCCCTAGTCCATCCAGAAGTTCATCAAGAGCCACTACAAGGTGGGTGAGAACGCCGACTCCCAGATCAAGTTGTCCATCAAGCGCCTTGTGACCACCGGGGTCCTCAAGCAAACCAAAGGGGTGGGTGCCTCCGGGTCCTTCCTGCTGGCCAAGAGCGACAAGCCCAAGAGGGCAGTGGCCTTCAAGAAGACCAAGAAGGACGTCAAGAAGGTGACCACACCAAAGAAGGCAGCCAAACCCAAGAAAACTGCCTCCAAAGCCCCAAGCAATAAACCTAAAGCCACCCCAGTCAACAAGGCCAAGAAGAAGCCAGCTGCGACACCCAAGATGGCCAAAAAGCTCAAGGTTGTCAAGGCCAAGCCTGTCAAGGCATCCAAGCCCAAGAAGGCCAAACCAGTGAAGCCAAAAGCCAAGTCCAGTGCCAAGAGGACCAGCAAGAAGAAGTGACGAAGAAGCCTTTTCTTACGGACACTCCTCTCTCTCTGTAAATACTTTTTTCCTGTCTTCCTTGATTCTTTGCAACCCTTTGCCCCATTTGTTCTGACTTTATAAGAGAAAGACTTTGGATTCCTTGGAAATTGTGGAATAACTGTTTTTTCCTTCTAATTGTGCAAGGACCACAACAACAAATCTCATCTCTGTAACGATGAGGATGTACTTATATTTCATTTTGTTGATTCGCTATTAATTTTATAGGGTTCAGGTTTGGGTGGGGTGTGTGTTGTGTTAGGGGAGTTGCTATGAGAGTAGATGTGGAAGGAGGGAACAGGCTCAGCAGTTCATTCTCCTGGAGGAGAGGGAGCCCAGGAATCAACTGTAAAGGTCTATAGGAGTGTCTTTAAGTTTTCGTTTTTGTTTTTGTTTTTGTTTTTTAAGTTGGGCACCACTGTGAGAATTTCTCAACCTTTGGTGCAGGCGTGGGGTGGGGGTGGGGTGAGCAGTAGGGGGTCCGAGGCCAGGTCCTCTCCTGGTCTGCGTGCCCTTCTGGCCCTTAGGGAAGAAGAGGGGGACAAGTCACAGCTGCTCAGAGAAACTAGCTTCTCCCTGTCAGCTAGAAACCTACCATGGGGGCAGAGGGGCTCTGTGGCATCTGCGAAGTCTCTTAATGGCAGCACAAACTTTGGGGGAAGGATGGAGTCAGCCAAGTGCCTCAGTGTTCCCTGTTCAAGCTTGGGTTTTTCCACACAATTTGATGGATTACTATTGTCTTTGGAGGACTCTTTTTCTCTGTGTTTTGTTCCTTCTCTAAAGATGTGGCTTTGCTTGGTCTGGTGGGGCTCCAGTGCCACTACCAGCTGCTTAAAAACCTCCCAACCTCTTTTTACTTCTGGGTTTTTTTTAAGTAGATGTAGAGGGGAGAGGGAGGGCAGGGAGTGGATGGTAAGACATACTGCAGTTGATTTGGAATTTGCTACAGTTATAGAGCTAGATCTATGTGCATGTGTGTGTATTTGTATATATATATATATATATATATATATATATATATATATATATATATATATATATATATATATATATATATACCTAAGGCCACTACTTAGGTTTTACAACAGGAGCTGGGAGAAAAAACCTGTACAGTTGTCTGTATTAGTTTTAATATGAAAAATCGTGCACTTGCGCCACCCCACTCCTGCCTTTTTTAAACAAGTGTTACTTGTGCAGGCAGAAATTTGCTGTTGTTGTAATTTTAAAACTTTAAAATAAAATCTAGAAAAGAAAAGAATGCACAGTCCTGATTAATGACTACTCTAAGTGTGCCTCACCTCCAAACTGAGAGGTTCAAGAGAAAAGTTTATACTAGGGCTGAAAATTCCCTTTCTGAGTAGAAATAGTGGCTCCTGTGGGATCCATAAGACAACAGCATGAAAGAAAAAGAATCGACAAATTCCTATCATGGGTCTGCAGGCATAAGAAGCATATGACCAAAGGAATCCCTTAGGACTTTCAAGTTTCTCTCTGAAGTTTCCAACTTGCAAGATTTTCTCACTTTTTAACCTCTATTTTTTCTAATACTCTATTACCTCCAGTCCCACAAGAATATTAGAACCAACCTGTAATCCTCCATCTTGTTTCCAAGAGCTGTTATATTCTGCAATGAACTTGCCACTTCATTTTTTTTTTGTCTTTTTGAGACAGGGTCTCACTATGCAGTTCAGGCTGGCCTTAAGCTCACTTTGTAGCTCAGGCTGGTTTCGAACTCACAACAATCCTCCTGTCTCAGCCTCCCGAGTGCTGGGATGACAGGCATGCACCACCATGCCCGGCTGCCACTTCATTTTAAGGAAGCATCATTTCCTTGGTCTGTAATGATAAAGTAAACTGTTGAGCACTGGTAATTACTGGGACAGGGTAACCCACAAGGCATGTATTTGAGATTGTGTGTTCAGGCAGGTTTCCTTCTTCCAAAAAACTCTGGATTAGTTGCATAGATAATACCCAACACTTACAGATAATTAAGTTGTAATGTAGAATTATAGAAATTCGGGGCTGTGGAGATAGCTCAGTGGAATAAGTGTTTGCCTGGTAAGCACAAGATTCTGAGTTCAATCCTTGGAACCACCAAAAAAAAAAAAAAAAAAAAAAAAAAAAAAAAAAAAAAAAAGAATTCAGGGAACTAGCATGTTTCTAGACTTTCTAATTCAGTTTCCTTCAGAATAGAGTTGGAAGGTGGCAGAATAAAAACCAAAAGATAAAATGGGAAGATTTTATTTGAGGGCATCACAGAAAGTATGTGTCTAGCTTGGGTAAATATAGAGTTATACATATAAACTCCTTTTACCAAGTGGGGGCAAAGGCATTTTAACAGCCTCTTGACTTTCTCATCTTGTAGGTGACAATGTCCTTTACAAAAACACAAAATATCAACATCAGTCATCTTGTACTCATGATCATGGGAGGAAAGTAAAACCAACCCACCTCAGGGCTGGTGAGACAGCAGAGTATGCTTTTGCTTAGGCAAGTGAAGGGACTGGGGTCTGATTCCCAGAACCACATACAGCGCTGGTCGCACCCCAAAGTGCACAGACCAGGCCACCTAGGCTGAGCATAGTGGTGCTAGCCTGCAATCTCAGCCCTGGGGAGGCTGAAAACAGGAGAATCACTTTGAATCTGAGCTGCGTAGGTTTTTTTGTGCCAAAAACATAAAAGTTAAAAGCAATCCATCTCTCCACAATATGTCTGATAGAGAGAAAACCATAATACCATCAAAAAAGGAAAAGAAAGAAAAGAAAAATGTATCCTCCCAGCTAGTAAGAGTAACCATGGCCATATCACCAAATAAAGCTTTAACCTCATTTCTTTTCCCCATTTTTTTCTACAAAAGTTATTAACCATTTTCTTCCCATTTGTCAATATCTATTACATATTTTGGTCCTTATTTACACTTTTTGTTTCTTACACCAGAGAAGCAATATGACAAACGTGCATCCAATTTATTTTTTTGTGTTTGCTTATTTTATTTTATTGAGAAACAAACAGCAATGAGACAGTTTCAAAACTGAGTAATGGGACAGTTTCAGTAATTAATACATTGTCTATTGTTATCTTCTTAGTGGTTATCCATAGTACAAGAAGCAGACAGGATGTTCTGTCCAAACACTATTACAACAAATCTCTCTCGTTGAATTAAGCGAGAGTAGCTGTATATCTATCCTGACTATTCTGTATATACAAATATTAAATGGTCCTTCCTTTGTATCCCCTGTTTTTTGTTTAGTCCTGTCAGAGATGGGTATTCCATTGCATCTAAATACTATAAGGCATCGGTCTTGTGTGTCCAGTTTATTTCACTTAAAAGTATGGTCTCAGGGTGTATCTATTTGCCTATAATTACCTCAAGTCTATCCTTCCTTGTGGCAGAGAGGTAATCCAATGTATAAAAATACATCTTCTTTATCCATTAATTTTTTGATGAGCATTTGGACAGTTTCCAAGAACTATCTATTATAAATAGTGCCGCCATATACAAAGGTGTACATAGATCACTGTGGTATGATGCTATGATGCTTTTAATTCTTTCTGAATATCTATTGAAAAGATTTAAATCACGATGTCAAGAATGTTATACACAGGATATCAGGATGTTATATGCACAGCAACATTCACCATAGACATGGTAGTTAGAGAACTGTCCATGCACAGAAGAGTGAATAAGAAAAATGTAAGCTAAACATTTAACAGAGTCCTATTCAGTCTTTTTTTTTTTTTTTGGTTTTGGTATTTTTAGGGAAGGGTCTACAGGGTGTTCAGGTTCTCACTACTAGATCAGACTCATACTGACCCACATGTTTACAGCCTCCCAAGGGCTGGGATTATAGGCATGCACCACCAGGCCCAGTCTCAATTGCTGTCTCAGTGTGCCCAGAGGGTGGAACTGGCAAGGCAGAACCGGGGATTGAACCCCAGCCCCTGCACATGCTTGCAGGTGCTTTAATCCACTGAGCTATTTGATCAGCTCTCAAGAATCCTACTCAATCTTCAAAGAGAGGGAAATCCCAGAATGTGGCTTGATCAGCATGAATTTCTTGAGTTGCTCTTTGTCGTGGAAGTATTTCATTTCTCCTTTAAACTTGAAAGAGTTTTGGAGGGTAGATCAGTCTTGGTTGGAATTTGTTTTCTTGGAGGACTTGAGGTATTTTGCTCCATACTCTTCTTCACTTAAATGGTTTATGAGGAGAAATGTGCTACTGTTCTGATGATTTTTCCTTTAAATGTGATATGTTTCTTTTCTCCAGCAGCTTTTAATAAATTGATCTTGTGCTGGATTTCCAGGATCTTGGCTCTTATATGTCTGGATGTTGTTTTAATTAGGTTGATAATATTTGGAGGTCTATATGCCTCAGTTATCTGAATGTCAGATTGTTTCCCCATATTTGGGATATTTTCTGCTATCACTTCTGCCCGTATTCTCTTTATGTCATTTTGTCATTTGTGTTGCCTCCCTCTTTCTCACTGATTAGTATTAATCTTATGCTTTTCATCTTTGCATCATCTTGCAGCTGTTGAAATATTATTTCCTGGATCCTAGTTGTTTTTCAGAGATCTTTCCTTACCTTATCACTACCTGCAATGTTGTCTTCAAGGTCTGAAAGTCTATTTTCACTTCATTCAGATTGTTTTGCCAATTTGTGATTGAGCTTTTAATTTCCCATATATCTCTCTTTGAATCTGCTTCATACATTCTATTTCTTTCCTATATTGCTCATTCAAGGTTTCCATCATTTTCCTATTCTCCTCTATGTTTTTATCAGTGTCTTCTTTAGAAATGCTTAGTTCTTTCATTATAGTTTTCATTTCTTTTATTAACCTGTGAGAATATCTCTGATCTAATTTCCTTTATACTCTTCTGCAGTTGTTTCTTTACTTCAGCTGCTATTATTTCAGAGATTTCAGGTGTATGGCTTCCAATTTCTTCTATGCTAATATCTGCTGCATCTCAGGGCCTGAGAATACATTCTGCTCTTTTGTTTTGTCATTTTTCCATTTGAGAAAGAACTCTTTATTTTGATTTCTGTGATGCTTTTTTGTGAAATTTTGGTAGTAGTTAGCTGTATCACTGTGAACACAGCCTCTCTCTAAAGGGTCTGTTAGTTAGGTATGTCTTCTGAGTCAGCAGTTCGTGTTTTGTATGTGTCCCAAGATTTTGCTATATTAATTGAATGTGAGATATTGGTTTCTGTTTCGTATGGTCTGATGTCTTTGGCACAGGGCTTTGGTGAGGTTATTACCTAAGGGTCTCTTGAAATTATTGCCTAAGAAAGAACATGTGGTTAACACAGATATGGTTTTCTATTTACAGTAACACAATTAGAAACACTAATATTGGGTAGTGAGATTTAGCAAATGACAAACTTTTGTAACTAATGGGCTTGTATTCTAGACCATAACAGCAAAGATTATGGCTGTATACCTAAGCAGATATTAAATAGGGAATTTGTATTTAAATTAGTTCCCCAGGGGCTGGGGAGATGGCTCAGTAGAATAAGCAATTGCCTGGCAAGCACAAGGACCTGAGTTCAACCCCCGGTTCCGAAAAAAAAAAGATAAATTAGGCCCCCTAAGTTCTGTCTGGTCACTTCCTCTTGATTTATCTGGAATCTTCTAGGCAGGCTAATTCACCCCAGTTACCTGTTGCCACCTCTGTCTCAAGAGAATACTCCCATAGATGTGGGTCTAAGGCTGGACTTCAATGGTTGCTCAACTCACCAGGTTGCTATCTACAAAACTCAACCTACAGCTAGGCCTAGCTTGGGTTTAGCTGCTCTGCTGGGCTTCTTCTTACTACAGCCTGTGGAAGTGAACCTCCTGTACCCCACCAGTTAGATGTTCCACTCCCGATTTAGCTTGCTGAGCCTCTCTGCCAAAGTTTCACTGCCCTGTCCCAAATCAGGCCTTTCTGCTGAAGTTTCCATTGCTAGGTCACAATGATGTGTCTTGATTTGTTCTTTTTGTACAAGATTATTTTTACAAAATAATTCGGTGTCTTTTGTGGTTCACACAAATTTCAGGATTATTTTCTAGTTTTTGTAAAGTAACATTAGAATTTAAGAAGAATTTCACTGACTCTGTAAATCCCTTTAGATAGGCACTTCAACTATTAATTCTTTGAACTAATAAACACAGTAGATCTTTCCTCTTATTTGTCTTCTTCAATTCTATGTAACATGCACAATGTCTATGAATATCTTCATATTTCTGAGAAGATGAAAAAAATGGAAAGCTGATCTTAAAACTTACATGGCAGAAAAAAGATTCTGAACAGTCAGGACAATCTAAAAATGAAAAACAATTTAGGTGAATTATATTTCTTTATTTCAAAATTTAAAACAATGCAGCAGCACTCAAAATGTGTGATACTATTCTAGGAACAGACCTAAAAATTAATAGAGAAGAATTGAGTATAAAAGTATACCAATATATTTACAGCCAGTTGATTTTTGATGAAAAATTAATGTTTTTAAGTATTTTGCAATAAATCCTTCAATGGAGGAAAGAAATGTTTTTGATAATTAGTACCAAGATAACAGTCTATCCACATGGAAAGGAATAAACTTTGATTTTTATCACATTACAGTAAAGATTAAGTCAAGCTAGACAGAAGCCTAAATACAAATAAAGAGTAAACTCTTTAGCTAAATCATAGAGGTAATTCTTAGGATAAATCATAGGGATAATTCAAAAAGAAAAAAATCATTTTGTTTTCTTTTGGGTTTGGAGTTTTTGGTACCAGAAATGAAATTCAGGTCTTTGTTCTCGCCAGATAGGTGCTGCATCGCTGATCTCTATCCCCAGCATCATGGGAGTAATTCTTCATGACCTCATATAGTTCTCTATGAGTAAAAAACAAAAGTTAAATAAATGAGTTGAACTTTGCCAGAATCAAGTACTTTTCTGAGTTGCAAAACACTATCCAGACAGTAACAATACAATCCACAAGATGGGAAAAATTATTAAAAATTCATTTATTCAATAAAGTTCTAGTAGTATCTAGAATATAAGAAAAAAGGTAGAAAGTATTAATTATTGAATCTTTGATGTAATTCAGGTATAAAAAATGAGATACATAAACAGCTACACTCTCTTAATTTACTGATAAGAGAAACATCTGCTATAATAATGTCTGTAAGTATAATATCATGTATGCACCTGCTATGGTACCAAAACATTATGCAAACAGTTTGCAGTGTATTG
>PVKA01037795.1:0-20727 GCA_004027165.1 Ctenomys sociabilis | reverse complement strand
AGGGAGCTTTGCAGGCAGAGCACAAGCAAGACAGCACCAGGCTGGAGGAGAAAGGGAAGGGAGACAGGGAAGGGTGAGGAGCTATGCATCAAAGGGCAAAGGGCTGGAGAAGTGGGAAAGGAAAACAAAAGCAACTCTTTTGGCTGCACTAACCAAGGTCAAACTCTGTTTTTGCTTACCTCCTGCCACTGGCTCTCCAAGGAAGTGACAGCACACAGGGTCCTAGGAGGTACCCTAAGCATTGACGGGGCCAACCATGGTGAAGGTTTTGAATTGCTGACTCCTGCACCAAAGATCTCAGTGGTTCCTCACAGCTTTCTGGCCGGCGCGAAGCACCCTGGGAAACCTTCCACTGTTAAGCAAGGCACTGCAAAGACAGGAGCCAGGCAAACCGGAAGTGCCCTTGGCCAGCCCCGCCCATTATAGGTGGAGGCGGAAGTTGGGCGACCAGGTCCAGGTGTTCTGCTAGCAGGCTTCCTCTCAAGCCCGGCTGTCTGTGGTGCCCGCGCTCTCTTCTGGGCCTCCGTAGTGCCCTCCGGTGCTGTGGCCTCGGCCCTGTTCTCCAGGCCTGCTTGTTGTTTGCTGTCAGCTGCTTTTTCGGGAGGCAGACAGGACTCAGTAGCAGGTCTGGGAGATGGCTCAGGGTGATAAGCGCTTCCCCCTGTAAGCGCATGGGCCTGAGTTCGATCCCCGGTTCTTGTCCAGAAGTCCTGAGGGCAAGAGGTCCACTTCTTCCCTGACTCAATTCAGGAGGACATCAGAGCACCCACTTGTGCTCTCTTCCCTGGAAAGGTGGTCTTGCAAATCCAGTGAGAAGTGCTCTCTGTGGAGACGACTTCGGCTCTGAACTGGTGGCTAAAGGGCCAGCATGGCTGGTTTTCTCAGTCAGGGTGTTGTAGGTAGTGGAGTGAGCTAGAAATATTACAGGCAGTCAGACAGGGTCAGGCTCTTCCATACATTTTTATAAACCAATGGTTAATGCTATGGTCCTAATAATCTCCATCAGGTTTTTGAAAATAGCAGTTAATTGGTAGAATTCTCATCCTGACTAACTCTGTATGCTGATATCTGTGAATTAAGTAACCTCATTGAGGATAGCAATGTACTAAAACCATGCTTGAGATCCATGTCATTTTGGTCACCTAAATGCATACTGCTACTAATATCATGCCAATTATTGCTATACTCTCTGGAAAGTAATTTTTTTTAGGAAGGTAATAAAAGAAAACAAGAGACAAGAAAAAATAAGTCATAGGATTCTCCTGGCACAGTGTTGTATGCGGTTTGATTTCTAAATTTCTGTGTAAAAATATGTAATTGTTTTTTCACAATTTATAGGAATTCAAATTTTAGAATATTGTTTGTTGCTGAAAAATAACAGTTCCATGTTATGTCTAAGGTGTTTGGTCTTCACACAGATAGTGATGTTAAGCTCAACTGCCTCTGTTGCAGGGAAATAATATCACTCAGTTTCTCTTTTGCATGTTTAACAAGTAAAGTTTGCAGACCAAAATAGAGAAATAGAGGGGTTACAAGGGTGGCCCATATTCTGGCTCTAGCACTTCAAGGTCAGTTATGACTCAGGACATAATAGATCTTGTGCTGTGACATACTATATCTTAGTGGTGTCCAAAATTTTCTAATCAAGGAAATTATGGGGCCACAGAGAAGAATGATCAACAATGTATAGATGTGCCTAAGGAGAATCACCTAGGGAGAAAAAACTTTTCTCAGTCTTTCAGAGAGCAAATTTTTCAAGTAATGGCTATGATTCATCCAGATGGCTGACTGACAAAAGATCTACAAGGTGCTGTACGTGGTTCCAGCATAAATTCTGAGGGAAGTTGACTGACTTTGTCAGAAACAAAAGTTATATTTTTAGTTGTATAGTTCTTTTTTTGTGTGTATTTTAGGGAAGGGTCTACAAGGTGTCCAGGGTCTCACTACTAGATCAGACTTGTAGTGATCTGCCTGTTTATAACCTCCAAAGCACTGGGATTACAGGCATGTGTCACTATGCACAGTCTCAGTTGTGGTTTCAGTGACCCCATGGGCAACGCCAGGAAGGCTGAGCTATTTGACCAGCTCTCTAGTTATTTAAGTATTGCTTTAACTTGGTCTTAACCATCAAGCAGAAAAGTATAACCACAAGGTATAAAAAGTGATGCCATATTAATATGCTGTACTGTAAAAGGCTCAAGTCAACAACTTCTGACAATTTCCAGTTCTGATGATGTCCCAGTACTATTATGGACTATTGGACTACATTGAGTTGTTTTATTATAGTCTTTAGATTGGTTCAAGTATGAAAAGTTCCTGTAAAGACTTCCCAAATACAGCTTCTCTAACTGCAGTGGAGTATCCACCTGTGAAAAAACAAAATGAAAAAGGGGGATATGTTGGGTCCCATGAAGCTAGAAAACTGATCAAAATTATGTAGCTGGGACTTTGCCCAATGCCTAAAGCAAACAAGCTACGTCACTCCTGAGATGCATATCCTGTCTGGTTAAGGTTTGCTATCTGTTCCTGAGCAATCTAGTGTCATGTGTTACTAACTTCACAAAAGTGTAAATGAAGGACAGTTTTGTCATGAAAAATAAAAGGAGAGGAGGAGTACACACACACACACACATGAGTGTTAGGATGATAGACAGCTATTTTCTTAGTTCACTGAGAATAAATGTTTGTACTAGTAATGTTTATTTTATTTTTTATTTTTTGTCTTTTTGGGACAGGGTCTCACTATGCAGTTCAGGCTGTCCTTAAGCTCACTTTGTAGCTCAGGCTGGTCTCAAACTCACAACAATCCTCCTGCCTCAGCCTCCCTAGTGCTGGGATTACAGGCCTGTGCCACCACACCTGGATGTACTAGTAATGTTTAGATAAGATATCACGTCTGCATCTTGTCCTCTGAATAACTACTATGAAGACAACAACATGGAATGTATTAATTATTGTAAACATTCTAATAACCTGTTTTGAAATTGTTTCTTCACTATTTATCTTTGTTGTCATTTTAATGAATAATATATATGAAATTTAGATCAATGTTCTGAATTGGAAGGAGCAACACACTGCAGCCTCCTCTGCCCGACTCTGACCCTGACACCAACCCCAATGGACCTCATCCCATGGGTGTCACTTTCCTGCCAGGCTAGGCCCAGGCACTGGGACAAAGCTGCAGCTGGCAGGCCTAGAGTGAGCAAAATTCAACTGCAGCTGGGGGCCACGCAGGCTCCAAGGTGGTTCGTGGGGGCTTCGTGTGCTCAAAGAAATGCCTGTGCATGCTCATCCTGCTCTACACCCTGGCTAGTCTGTTGCTAATTGGGATTGCTGCTTGGTGGATTGCCTTAGGGATGATTTCCTTTCTCCAAGTGTTGGCATGGATATTGTCCTGTTTCTGATCATGTTGTCTGAGCTATTTTTCTATATGATTATTTTCTTACTTGTATTTGTTGTTCAATTTTTTTTGTATTGTGCTTGTTTGGTCCTGAATCAGTAGCAACAGTACAGCTTCTGAAGGTTGCTTAGAACAACATGGCAAGTGCTTTCAAAGACATCCAGAGAAATTTAGATTGTTGAATTTTTAACCCAAATGACACTTGCCTGGCTAGCTCTGTTAAATAAAGATGGCTATCCATGTCTTCCATGTGCTCCAATAATAAGAAAATATGTTGGAGAGGTTTTGAAATTTGTTGATGGCATTGGTTTCTTCTTCTATTTCACAGAGATCCTGGGTGGTTGGCTGATTTACAGGCACAGGAAGCAGAAAGATCCTCATGCTAACCCTAGCACATTCCTTTGATGAAGAAACCAGAACATCTTCCCTATCCTGATTTTGTCCATTTTCTCTAATTTTAAGTTAAGCTATTTTGCCCATTTAATCTAGAGAACAGTGTCTGAAAAGTTGCATTATCAACAGTGTAATTATATATTTTTCTTTTTACATTTCTCCAAATGTTTTCCTTTTTCCATTGTTGAAAAGAAAAAAGGAAACTTGTGGTCTCTTCTGACTGTCAGTGTCCGGCACTATCCACTGTGGTCAGCCTAAGCATTTTTATTTACAGAAATCCTTTGTATGAAGCTACTATGTTGACCATATTGTGAAGCTAAATATGCATTTCACTGGAATAATTGTATGTAGCACAGTTCTGTGTAGATAGTTCCCACTGGAAAAAGTTAATCTTACTAAGGACAGAATGTAAGAGCTTCTATAGTGTTCAATTCAATAAGGGAAATCTAAATTCCCATTATTTTTGTCTTTTAGGAAAGATGTGTAGTAGTGAAAAGTTTTAAAAGTGATAATTTAGTTCTAGTACCCTTTCATGATTATACCAGTGTATTATAGAAATGACTGTGTGTTTAGGAAATTGTGGTTTTGTTTTTGACTTTCACAGGTAGGTGCAAAAAACATATTCTCATGAAATGTTGTAATGTTTAAATATTTGTCTTCAGCTGTCAAAATGGAATGACTTTCAGAAAGTATATCTATATATTTTTGATATTCTTTTTAATATTTTGGCACCCAAAGACTGCATTTTTAGGGCTCGGGAGGATGGCTTGGTGGAATAAATGCTTCCCTGGCAAGTGCAAGGGCCTGAGTTCAATCCCCAGTTCTGCCAAAAAGAAAAAAGAAAAAAAAAATTAAAAAGACTGCATTTTAAAATAATTTTACTGCATTGGCCCATGTAGCAAAAAAGATATTTGATTATCTTGAAAATTGCTAAATAACTTTTTCATGAAATTTCACAGCATTGTAACAATGACCTGTCAAATTAAAAAGTATTTGAGTGTGATAACTCCTATAATTTGAAATTGAAATAGTATTGTGGTTCTGTATAATTATCTATCTATCTATCTATCTATCTATCTATCTATCTATCTATCTATCATCTATCTATTATTTATTTTGTTTTTTCTCTTCATTTTGGGAAGGGAAATGGGGCCAAAGGAGCAGGAAGTATGGGTGAAGAGCTGGGAGCAAATCTGGGGCACCCAGGACAAGCAGTCTAGATTAGGGACTTGTACTCAAGCTCCCAGCTGCTCAATCCAACTTGAAGGAGGAGATGTGGATGCCTCGCATGTTCAGGTAGCTCAGGTGGGAGTGGCCTCTCCTGTTGGGAACGGTCAGCTGGTATCCATATGGCAGTGTCACCTTCAATTCATCGCTCTGAAAGGCCACAGTGAACTTGACCTCTGACCCCTTGCTGAAGGATATGCCATCATCTCACAGCTGTCGCCCCCAGCTGCCACAGACTTTTGAGTTGCAGACAATGACAGATTCGTTGAACCATGGGTTGACGTGCAAGCTCAGGTCATCCAATCCCTGACCCAGGTTAATCGCAAAGTTATCAATGTCCTTTTCGATCTTGCCCTTGAGCTTCTGCCCCACCTTCATATCCAGATTCATAATCTCAAATGTCACCGACATGGTGAGGTTCAAGTTCTCACAGGCCTGCGCTCAGGGTCCTGACTCCAGGTCAGCTAATACCAGACTATGGTTCAGTATATTTAAAGTTGAAGGTGGAAAAAATTTTTGTGCATCCATAGTTGAATTAAAAGGAGATAAGGAAAGTTGAAAAAAAAAAAAGATTTGGATTAGGAAAGATAAGTGAGTTGCCCGTGTAATGGCCTCTATGGACAAAATAAACAGTTGTCTAAGTTTGCACATGTGCTATCAAAATTGTGCTGCTATAAACATAGGTACACATATATCACTATGATATAATGTTTGCAGTTCCTCTGTGAAAATTCTCAGTAGAGGGATAGCTGGCTTGAATGGATTTCCAGTGTTACTCTTTTGAGGAGTCTCCACCCTGATCTCCACAATGGTTGTACCAATCTACATTCTCACCAGCAGTGGAGAAGTGTTCCCTTTTCCCCATAACCTCTCCAACACTTGTTATTGGTTGATTTCCTTATGATAGCCATTCTTTCTGGAGTGAGGTGGTAACACAGTGTTGTTTTTATTTGCATTTCATGAATGGCTAGTGATGTGGAGCATTTTTTTCATATATTTATTTGCTTCATTAATTTCTTCCTTTGAGAAGTCTCTATTCATCTCAGATGCCCATTTCTGAATTGGGTCTTTAAATTTGAGGACCCTGTTATATCTTAGTTCTTTATATATTCTAGACAGCAGATCTTTGTCTGATTGATTATTAGTTAGGATCTTTTCAAAATTTGTGAGTTGTCTTTTCACTCTGTTGAAAATTTCTTTTGACCTGCAGAAACTCCTCAAGAAGACTTGATCCAAGTTGTTGATTCTTTCAAGTGCTTCACGTGCGAATTTATGTTTGTTCATGAACTCTTTACCTACCCCTATGTCTTCAAGAGTTCCTCCTACTTTCTCTTCCAGGAGATTGAGTGATTCTGTTTTAATATTTAGATCTTTAATCCATTTTCACTTTAACTTAGTGCATGGTGATAGAGCTGGGTCAAGTTTTAGTTTTCTGCATGTAGAAATCCATGTTTTCCAGCACCATTTGTTAAAGAGGCTATCTTTTCTTTCAGTGATTATGTTTGGCCCCTTTGTCGAAAATCAGATGGCTGAGTGTGTTCTTAGATGCTTCTGCACCTTCTTATCTATTCCGTTAATTCTCAGGTCTATTTTTTTGCCAATACCATGTTGATTTTATCATAGTGGCTTTGTAGTATAATTTCAAGTTCAGGAATTGTGATGCCTCCTGCCTTATCTTTATTGGCCAAGATTGCCTTTGCTATTCTAGGTTGTTTGTGGTTCCAAACAAATTTTAGGAATGATTTCTCTAGGTCTGGTAGGTATGTCGGTGGCAGTTTGATAGGGATTCCATGAAATTTGTACAACAATTTTGGGAGTATGGCCATCTTCACTATGTTGGTTCTTCCTATCCAGAAGCATGAAATATCTTTCCATTTTCTGAAATCCTTTATAGTCTCTTTTCTTATGGTGTAGTAATTTTCCATGAAAAGATCTTTGACTTCCTTGGTTAAGTGAATTCCAAGGTATTTCATTTTCCGCGGTGCTGTTATAAAAGGTATTGTTTCTATTGTTTCCCTTTCAGTGTGATTGTTATCTGTGTAGAGGAATGCTATTGACTTTTGAGTATTGATTTTGTATCCTGCTATGCCACTGAATTTCCATACCAGTTCTAGTAGTTTCTTGGTGGAATTTTTGGGGTCTTCCAAGGAAAGTATCATGTCATCTGCAAATAGTGATAATTTAACTTCTTGTTTACCTATTCTTATTCCTTTATTTCTCCCTCTTTTCTAATGGCTGTTGCTAAGGATTCCAAGACTATATTGAATAGGAGGGGTGATAGAAGACATCCTTCTCTTGTACCTGATTTAAGAGTAAAAGACTTCACTTTTTCCCCATTTAGGATTATATGAGCTTTTGGGTTGTCATAGACGGCTTTTATCAAGTTAAGGTAGAGTCCATCTATTCTAACTTTCTGTAGAACATGAATGAGTGTTGGACTTTGTCTAAAGCTTTCTCTGCATCAATTGAGATGATCATATGGTTTTTAGATTTCAGTCTATTAATATCCATCACATGAGGAATGGTTGAAAAAGATGTGGTATTTCTATATAATGGAGTATTACTCAGCTATTAAGAATGATAAAATTGAAGCATTTATATTGAAGTGGATGCTACTTGAACATATACTCTTAAGGGAAATAAACCACACGCACATGTGTGAATATCGTGTAGTGTCCCTAGTATAAGAAGTGAAAAGAAGAAATACAAAATGTACAACAATAACTAAAAACAATTGAGTCAGATAAGGCAAAGTGAATGGCATATGCTGCAGGGTACTAATTAGCTTTTTCTTCTGGATGGTTAACAACCTAAGTTCACAGATCAAAGTTGGAGAAATAGAAGAGCTGCAAGGCCAGCCAGCATTTTGGCCCTAGCCTTTCAAGGTCAGCAAAGACTCAAGACATAGGAGAATCTGTACTGCAACAACATGAAACTCAGTTGAGCCCCAAATTTTCTAAACAAGGAGATTATGGAGCCACAGAGGAAAGAGACTGAAGTTCTATAGTGTGCCTGGGGAGAGTCACATGGAGCGAAAATTTTCTCTCAGGCTCTCACAGAGAGTAAACTTGTCAAGCATTGGCTATGACTCATCCACATGGATAATACAGACAAAGGATCTACAGAGTAAGGTACAGGATTACAAGATAAACACTGAGGAGACTTCAATGACCTCATCAGAGACAAAAACTACATGTTTTGGTATATAGGTCTTGCTTCATCTAGGTCTTAGTTATCCAGCAGAAAATTATAAAAATGAGTTATACAACGTGGGGCCATAATAATAAGTTGAGCTGTCAATGGCTATGGTCGACTTCTTCAGATAACTCACTATTGTTGTGGAATGCTGGACTGTGTTGGATTGTGTCGTTGAGTGCAGGCACCTAAATTGGTTGAATGGCAGTGGAGTGCCCATCTTTAAGAGGTGTAGATAAAGGAAGGGGTATAGGAAGAACAATTATGATGTGTGTGTATGGACAGTACAGTTGGAATAGATTTGCCATGCTTCTACATAATTCTATGAGAGGCAAGATTTGCACTAATGGTGGTTGGACAGGATATTATGTCAGCTTCTAGTACTATGGACAACTACTAGGAAAATAATAAGGTAGATACTTTAGTTCTATTTTGGTCTTTGAAGGTTAGAACTTTCAGGGGGAAATGGTGCTATACGTTTATTGTTACAACTTAGATTATATTAAGCTATGAAAATCACTTATAAAAGTATTAGCCATCAAAATGTTCACTGGGACAAGAATGTACAATTTTAGAAAACTAAGTGTACTTTAGATAAGAATGCAAATATTTTAAGGATCACTTCATCTGTGTTAGTCCTTATTTTATGAGACTAGATTCTTACCTGGTCTTCTTTCAAATTGCTTGTAAGAAGATACTGTGCCCATTTGAACAGTCCTCAGGTGTTTATATAAATTCTGTATTTTCATGTCTTAAAATACAATAAAGTTAAATATCTGCAGCAATAAAAAAACGAAAGTATTAGTTATTGAATCTTTGATATAATTCAGGTATAAAAAATAACATGTAAACAGCTACACTCTCTTAATTTACTGATAAGAGACATCGGCTATAATAATGTCCGTAAGTATAATATCATGTATGTATCTTGTATGGTACCAAAACATTATGAAAACAGTTTACAATGTATTACTTTATCGAATCTGTCTTGTTAAGGTATCTTAAAACTGTCTTATTCATATTTGTACTTCAATAAAATAAAAAAATAAGTTTGTACATGTGTTACCTTGCATGAGGGCACTATGTTCCATTTTATTTCTTTCCATACTATGTCATTGAAATATTATTTATTTTCAGAGTTACGTGTATATCTGTGAAACTACTATCATCATTAAGGCGTTAGATATATTTATCACCTTCCAAAATTTCCTCTCGCTTTCTTTACCATGGTAATATTTTACTTATTTATTTTTTATAGAGCTGAGGATCAAACTTAAGGCCTTCACAGTAAGTCACACTGCCAGCTGACTTTTTATTTTTATCTTGAGAAAGGAAATATTTATACAGGAAGGTAGAATATTTGCATACTAGAAATATTGATGAAATCTAGAAACATTGATAAAGAAATTGAAGAAGAAACAAATAGAAAATATTCCACATTCATACTGTGATAATCAATAAATTAAAATCTCCATACTACCTAAAGTGATCAGCATGATCAATGTCACTTTCAAAATTCCAAAGGCATTTTATACTGGTCATGAAAAAAAATTCCAAAAATCACATAAGATTACAGAAGGCTCAGAATAGCTAAAGCAATCATTCACCAGAAGAACAAGGCTGGAGGCGTTAACTTTCTGATTTCAAATTATATTGCAAAGCTATTGTAGTGGCTGCCAATTGGCAACAAAAAGGATTAGAGTTCTGTTTTGGTTTATATCCAGGTTCCCTCAAGAGTCTTCTCCACTCATAGGTGTGGCTTTGGCAAGGTGATTGGATTATGGGGGCTTATCACTGACTTGCTATTAGAACGTAGGGTCTGGTCAGAAGGGGTGGATGACTTAGGGCATAGCCTGGAAAGATTTAGCTCCCTCCAAGCAGCCCACACTCACACACACACACACACACACACACTCTGATGCCAGGAACAGCTCTCCTCTACCAGGCTTCTGTGAGATACCCTGCCTTGGAGCCAACTGACTATAGACTGAAACCTACAAACTGTGAGCCTAAATGAGCCTCTCTTCCCATAAGTTGTGGGTGTTAAAGACTGTGTCCAAGGGAGGAGAAAAGTAAGTAAGACAAACTTATTTAAATACTTATTTGATGTATAGAGATTACTTTTTTCTGGGGAATTTGAGCTATACCATAATGTTTTCACCTTTCTTTTAGATGGCACTGGGCTCCAATATCAACCATATTTTTAATCACAGTTCACAAAGGTATTCAAGAAAGAGGATTTGCAGAACTGCTTCAGAAAGGGATGGTAAGTGTGGCAATAAGAGATAAGAGAGTTTGAAGTATGGCAATAAGAGACAAGAGAGTTTGAAGCCACAGAGGAGTTTTTGAGGATGATTAGTTGCAACATGTTTTTTTTACTGTAAAATTTTTCTACAAAATAACCCCCTAAACATTCACAAACTTTTTATCACAATTTCTTTTACCATGCAGAATTTCTCTTTCTGTCTTATCACAAATTTGGGAGTCATTTTCCCTGTGTCTTCATTCATTGTTATTGGAAGCTAATCAGAGCCTTCCTGGTTTAAGAGTATTAAGGAGCAGATCTACTTGACCATGCAGTGCTTACCATTACCAAAGCTAGTAATGAGCCTTTTAAATTAGCTTTTGGTGGGCTGGGGATGTAATGTAGCTCAGTGGCAGCACACTTGCCTGGAAGGTTGGAAGTTCAGGATCCATGCCCAGCACCACAGAAACAAGACAGAAATACACTGGCCTTTTTCACTGGGCCACACAGTACCCCTGATGGAGGTATTGTCATCGATCAAGTAACTTCTAAGTTTGTCTAAGTGAGTTCAGGTTTTCCTTCTTTCTCTATTTCTCCTTTTCTGGGCAATGATTACAGAATGGTTGTGATGAGTCTACCTGTTTATTTTTAAACTTTGTTTTTTGAAGCCAGGTGTCACTAAGTTACTGGTATGTTACTGATATCAACTCATAAGCACCAAAGGTCCACCAGCTTCTGAATAGCTGAGATTGCAGTTGTGTGCCACCAAAACCAGCTTCAGATTTTTTAAAAATTGAAGTGGCAATGCTTTTACTCTATGACGTATTCTTTCTTTGTGGATTTTTTTTTTCTATTTTCATTTTGGTGCTTGCCATCTAACTGGGATATTGAGAATGTGTTCTACCACTGAGCTACTTCTCTCTCAGCCCAGTTGTACCATTAAAAATGTTTCAGTTAGTTGTGGTGGTGCACACCTGTATTATTAGCCTTCTGGCATGCTTAACCAGGAAGTTGGCAAATTCATGCACAGCCTGGAAAGGTTTTTCATTTGAAACAGTTTTTTTTTTTTAATTTTTAAAATTAATTAATTAATTTGGTACAGGTTCTTGCTATGCAGCTTGGATTCGTAATGATCCACCTGTCTCAGCCTCCCAGTACTAGAATTAGAGGCTTACACCACCATGTCCATTTCAGAGGTCAGCACTACTCCCATGGCATGTAGTACTGGGGATTGAACATGGCTGCTTGCGCTTGCCAGGCAGGCACTTAGACTTCAGAGCTATCTCCCCAGCATGGAAAAAGTTTTCTGATTTCTTTCCTTTTTTCTTTATTTTTTTTTGAAGTTCATTGTTTAGTCACAGAAACACAACTGACTTTTTAACTTCTAGTCTTATTTTATTTCTCAAGTTTAACAGGGTTTTGGTGGAAGGATGAGTGGTCTTTATACACAAGACACTCTTATCCATACACCATTTTCTTTCTTTCCAGTTTGGATGACTTCCACCCCCTGAGACAGAACCTGGATTTGTAGCCCAGACTAGCCTCAAACTCACTGCTGTAGCCTCTCAACATCTGAAGTTAAAACTATACTACCACACCTGACATTGTCCCTTTTCTCAACTAATTGTTGTGGTAAGGACTCCCAGTACTATATGGAACAGGAGTTGTGGCCTTTAGTAACATAGTCTTGCTTTTGAAATTAGGGGAAAAGCTTTTAGATTTTTATCATTGAGTATATTAGCCATGGGCTGTGATAAGTCACCTTTATTGCTTTTTTTGTGATACCAGGGATTGAACCCAGGGCCTCACACTTGCCAGGCAAGCACTTATTCTACCAAGCTATCTCCCTGGCCCAAGTCATCTTTCTTGTGTTGAGACATATTCCTTCAGTATTTAATTACATGAACATTTTTATCATTAAATATTTTGAATTTTTTAAATGATCTTTTTCTGCTTCTATTGAGATGATGGCATACTTTTTGTCTTTAATTCTGTTTATGTGTGTTGGATGATCCTTAAATCCCTGAGGTAAATCCTGCTTGATCATGCTGTTTAATTCTTTTAATATGCAGTTGGATTTATTTGAGGAATTTTGCTTTATGTTCATAAAAGATACTGACCTGTGTTTTTTTGTGTGTGTTCTTGTCTAGCTTTGATATTAGTGGAATAATGTGAACTTGGAAGTGACCCCTTTTCCCATGTTTTTCAATGATTTTCAAAGAGATTGATGTCAATTTTTCTTTAAACATTTGATGGAATTCACCAAGCAAACTGTGGGATCTTAGGCTTTTGTTTGTTAGGAATTTTGTGATTACTCATTTAACTCTTTTCTTGTTATTGTTCTGGTCAGAGTTGGTAATTTTTCATGATTTATTCTCAGGAGTCATTAACAGTGTTGAGAGTTATCTGTTTACTTAAGTTATGCAATTTGATGGCCTTTCATTGTTTCTAGGAGTTCTGTATGACCTTTCATAATTCTGTGCCTTCAGGGGAATGTCTCCTTTTTTCATTTCCAATTTTATTTTTTGAGACATCTCTTTTTTCTTACACTAGCTAATGGTTTATCATCTTTGATTATCTTTTAAAAAATACCAGTTCAGTTTTGTTGATCTTAATTTTTTCTCTAGGCCTATTTTACTTGTTTGTGTTCAAATATTTATTATTTCCTTGCTTCTGCTGAGTTTGGACTTAATTTGTTCTTTTTCTAGCTCCTTGAGGTATAAGTTTAATCTATTTTTTGAAATATTTCTTTTTACTTAAGGCATAGGTTTTATTAGTACAAAGTTTCCTTTTATCATTGCTTTTGCTGTGACATTTAGGCTGGGACCTAAAACATGATTATGGAGTGACAGTCTAAGAGTAGAATGGGAAGAAGTTTCTCAGTAAGGGTGCATCTGCGATGCAGGCACCTGACACAGTTGAAGAAACAAGGCAATTCCAATGCGGCTGCAAGAGATGGCACCAAGGGAAGAGTAGTGGTATGTTCATGCAGAATGATAGCAAGGGGCCACAAGATCCAGTGGCTTCGAGGCTTTGAGAATGTTTTCTAGGAGCAGTAGGAAAACTTCCAAAAGTTTTAAGCAAGGGAATGATATCAGACTTACATATGAGAATATTCTGGGTGCTCTGTGGAGAATGGATAGAGGAATTAAGTACAAATAGAAGAGAAGTGACAGTGTAGATACAAAGGCTTGGAGTATGCTTCTGGGGGATATCTATAGCTCCTGGGGGAGTGATTGAAGGTGGAAACTGTAGGAGACACAGACATTAAAGATGATTACAAGATTTCAGGCTTTAGCAATTGCATGGGTACAGGTGCTATTGAAATAGGACTGACTTTGAGGTAGACATATTAAAGTTCTATTTTTGGAGATTAATTTAAGATTTTTATACAACACTCACTTGGATATAGAAAGTAGTTGAAGTATAGGATTCAAGGGCCAAATTTAGTCTTAAAGTTATGACAACTGAACAAATACTTGAAAGAGCTTCATTAGAAAGGGACAAGGTCAAAGACAGAATATTGAACCCGTAATAAATAAATGAACATTTATTTATTAATGTCCAAACTGAGTAAGGAGAATGTTTCACTAAAAAGAGAATGTGTAAACTTTATTGAATTGCCATTAGAAAATTTAGTAAGATTATTGGTCTGCAACACAGGAGCCACTGTCCTTAGTGAAGACACCTTTATGGAATGATTGGTCAGAGGGCAGTGAAGTACATTGAGCAAATTTATGATATTATAGAATACATGTAACATTAGTATAAATTGGGTTATGATGGGAAGAAAAGAACTAGGTATGAGTTAAAGTGAGATATGCGCCAAGGAAGGGTATTTTTTGAACAAAAATAATAATTAAAATACGTTTATATATTCATGAGAACCATCTTCCAGAAAGGGATACTGAAGATGACATGAGATGAAGATATGTTTATCTAACAGTTTTTGCCTCAGTTTAGCATTTCCCCATGCATTTTACTATAAGAAAAAAGAAGAAACTACTTTGCATTTATAACCTTTTGCTTGGAAATATTATCCAAGTGGCGAGGCTTGTCAACTAAATGCTCTTTCTTTCACAAAGGACACTGTTCAGGTTAGTTTTCTGCCATGGTACAGCAGGTGTTCCCCTTCTTCCCATTTGCATTAATATTTTCCTAAATTTCTTCTGAACCCTCACTGGTGATATCCCCATGGTCCAGGTCCTTGCTAATGGTTTAAGGTAATGTAGGCTTTTCCATCATGTTTTTGATCAGTCTCCCAGGTTTTTCTCACTGTTGAATTCTAAAGCTACTCCTGTATCTGAAGTATTTGTTTTAGCAGTACTCAACTTACAAGTTGCAAAATACTTACTAGTTTTCTATCTATACTGATAGATTGTCACAAATGTATCAGCTTAAAGTAGCACAGATTTACCATCTAACTATTTCTGCAAGTCTTTACTCTAGATATGGATTTGATGGCTAAAATTAAGGGAGTTGTTGGACCTGTAATCTCATCTACTGCCAAGTTTGGCAGTTATAGGACTAAGACTCCCCTCTTTTTTTCAGATCCTAGATGTCAGTCTCAGATACTAGCCATATGGGTCCTGCACAGCATGGCAGCTTCTTCCTGCAGTGAGGAGTGTCTTTCTCCATTTTGCTACAGTGGAGTTACATACTACCTACGGTAATCACAAACTAGTTATCTCATCATTACTTGACATATTCTCAGGTCTCACCCACACTCAAGAGGTGAGAACTATTTTGAGCGAGTAATAAGGAGAGAGGGTGGCTTAGCTGATGTCTTAATCTGTCTTTTTTAAAAAATAATTTTATTGAGAAAGAAGTAGCAATGAGATAGTTTCAAAACAGGTTAGTAGGACAGTTACTGTAATTAATACATTGCATATTGTTGTCTTTGTAGTAGTTATTCATAGTAGAAGATGCAAACATCAAATCTTGTCTAAGCACTATTAGTTCAAAACTTTCTTCTCATTGAACTAAGAAAAAGTAGCTGTATATCTATGCTAGCTAAGTCTGTCTTTGCTGGGACTCAGTACCAGCCACCAACAAATCAAAGAAAAGAGGTTTATTTTGGTTCACATTTTAGAAATTTCTGTCCGTATCTGGCAGGCTGAAACAAAGAAACCACATGGCAGAAGAGCCTGGGCTAAAGAAAGCAGTTCAGCTCAGAAAGCCAAAGGAGGAGGGGTGGGGGTGATGGCTCAGTGGAATAAGCGAAGAGCCTGAGTTCAATCCTGATTCCGAAAAAAAAAAAAAAAGAAAGAAAGAAAGAAAGAAAGAAAGAAAGAAAGAAAGAAAGAAAGAAAGAAAGAAAGAAAGAAAGGAAGAAAATCAAGGGAGGAACAGGAAAGCATTGCACAGCTTTCCAGGCCACACCCACAGCAGCCTGCCTCTTACTCCCAGACTCTACCTCCTAACAAGTCAACTGCAGTCAAGTTATCCAATTCCCTTCCAGCACACAAAGCTTTGGGAACCATTTTAAATTTAAACCATAACAGGGACCTTCTTTAAACTCCAACTATATCACAGAAAAGAGAAGTGAGTGCAAATGTTCTTATAAAGCAGAAGTATATAAAGAAGGATTAGCCTTTAATAGAAGTGCTGGTGCTGTTTTCCTCTGAAACAGGGGTAGAAGATGATGTATGTTATGTATGCAGTGAGGCTGTTAGGTTAAGAGAAGGTGTCAAGAAGAGATGAACATCCTCTTCTGTGTCTTGCATTTTTTTTACGAAGTGTCAGAACTAGTCACTGCTTAGGTGACTTAGGGAGCAGGTTTGAGTAGATGAGATTTTCAGGTATGGCCAGAGGATGGATAGTCTCTCATATGGGGATTTTACTATTGTTGCTTAGTTTTTATGGCAGTCATTGCTTAATAAAGAAATAGGCTTAATATAAGGTACATGAATAGATAAGGGTTTATAAGTGGCTCACATGTAGATTCAGTGTGGAGGAATCCCTATGGGCTATCTACATACTGGAAAGCTGGAGGATCCAGTTGAAAGCCTGTAGCTTACTGTAGGGTCCCAGGTCAGTTCATATCAAGAGGCTGAAGAGTGCACTGGGAGTCAGGAGATGACATCCAAGATGAAGATGAAAACTGGAACTCCTCAACAGACACAGAAGTAAGCTTTCTTTCTTCATTTCCCTTTTATTCCACTCAGACCATAAGCCTATTGATTGCTGTCACTGACACTCATGGTGGGTCATCTGTCTTCAGTGAATCCTTTCAACCACACCCAGACCTGTGCTGGTCCAACTTAGCTGGGTGTTTCCTACTGAAGTTGACTCAGTTAGTTCACTATCACAGTTATGTATACCTATGTACTTAAATTAGATAATGAAAATATGGGTTTGGGCTCGCATAATCTTTACCATTAAAGCATGTCTTTAAATGAACACTAGATATCAAATTATACTTTTCTTTTGGGTTTCACTTCTCCTTAGGACCTCCCATCTTCTCAGATTCTCTTTACTCTTTCTGCGGCTTCCATCATTGTGGATTTGAACTTTTGTGTATTACTTCTCACTGGCCACTGGATTCAAAATATCCCAAACACCCGATTTCATTCACTTAGCTCCTAGCACCTGATGCCATTCATGTGACTCTTAACTTTTTAATTAATGAATGACTTAATGTATTTTGAGATAGGACTTCACTATGTAGTTTGACCTTGAACTCACTGTGTTGTTAAAGCTGGCCTGGAACTCATGGCAATATTCCTTCTTCAGTCCCTAGAGTTCTGGGATTACTAAGAAGGCACCACCACACCCAGCTTCAACTTCATTTTTGTGTCTCCTCCCCAGCCTTCTGATTTACAACATTTTCTTTTTTCAGCTTGTGATGTTTACTTTAATATTTGAACCTCAATTTGACATGTTCATTGAAAGAGAAAATTTCCATTTAACATGCCTCCACACTTCATCCAGTCCCTAAGACCTCCCATACAATTCTGCCCTTGTATTCTGACAATGGTTTAGTTACTCATTTTTGCATCTTACCTTAATACAGACCATGTAGTTATATCTGATTCTATTTTTTCAATGTTAAATCTGAATGGAGAATTTCATTTTCAGGCCTCCTTGCCTTTTGTATTCTTTTCATTCTATCTGGGCTGCAAGTCTATTGGATGGACCAGACATAATCTGGGAAGGTCTTACTGTTCTGGGTTTGCTGAGTTATATGCAGTTATCTCAGGAAAAACACCATACATATACCTAGAAATGTCTTTTACTAAATAGGCATATCTCAATCAAATTAAGTTGACAATGACCATTAATCATCACATTATTTGCCCTATTTAATATACTATATCTTTTACCTGTTAATTTATTTATTATGTTTCCATGTAGTAGAACATAACCTTAATGAAAAGTTAAGTGTTACATTAGATAGGTATATATGCATGCTTCTGTATATGTGCATGTATTAATATCCAAAGAGTGTGTGTGTGTGTGTGTGTGTGTGAGAGAGAGAGAGAGAGAGAGAGAGAGAGAGAGAGAGAGAGAGAGAGAGAGAGAGAGAATCAGAATGTAAGGGCTTCTATATGTTGATTCCCAAGTCAACAATTAATAGCTGACAAAGATACTTTTATCTCCCTTGAAGCAAGGTAACAGGTAAATACGTGAGATGACCATCACATGACAGTTGAACATTACACATGAGAGAAGAAAGAAAACTCAACTCTCCAAAGAGCATTTTAGCCAAAGAGCTGGCTCAGTGGTATAAGTGCCTGCCTGCTAAGCACAAGGTCTCGAGTTTCATCTCCAGTACCAAAATAAAAAAGTACTTTGGCATACAGTGCCAATGTGTGAACAGACATGATTTCAGCCAATGTTGTAATTTGGAAAAGTTTAAAAATCTATGTTTGGGTTTCTTGTTCACTAATTTTGCAGATGAATTAGATTATGTTTCCCACAGAAATAAGTTGAACTAAATAAAGTCTTATTTTGATCAGAAACCCTGAATTTCATGGATGAGCTCTGTGGGCAATTTATCTAAGCACTGTTATTTTGATACAGTGCTTTTATCTCTTGCCAACAAATCTATGGGAGACCTTTCTTTTCTTTCTTCAAATGTGTGAAACCCATTACTAAAATCACTCTTTGATGTTTAAATTACTATATGTCAAAGATGGAGATCAAACTTCACTCTTTCATTTTTTTAGGGGGAGAATGAGAAATGGGAAAACTTTGAGACCACCCAATTGATCATGCAGTCCATTTAAACACTCTGCACCATTCTCTGGATTCCCCTCAAGAAAAGATGTAGAAAAGATTTATCACTGCACAGTTGTTAAAGAAACCATTTTGTCCTTTCACCTTTGAGCCAATCTACATAACTGGGAAGCAAAATAATAAAATAATACCAGACTTTGGAAGAAATAACTCTGAACAAGTGTAATAAAGAAAAATGTTTGTAGAAAATTTTACAAATGTAATTATCAAAACAAAATGTGTGTGAATTCAGAACTACAATTGCTTGATAAATTTTTAATATCAATTTTTAAAAGACTGTAATTGGGTTCATTATTGTAAATGAGTGTTGAATTTTGACACATAGGAGGTCTGAAATGTTTCTTTCATTGAATTAGTGTCTCATCATTGTTATGGTGCTATATTCATATCCAAAACTAGATTGTCCTTAAATAGGTCAGCCCCCACATGTCATACATGCAGTGAACCTGGTAGCAAAGTTCACTTTAAAAATAGATTTAGGGGCTGGGGAGATGGCTCAGTAGAGTAAGTGCTTGCCAGGCAAGCGCAAGGGCTTGAGTTCAGTCCCAGGTTCTGAAAAAAAAAAAAAAAAAAAAAAAAAAAACCAGATTTAAAATGTCTCAAATTTAACATTAACTTAATCAATTGTTACTGTGTATCTAGTATTGTGCTGGACATAATAAGACTGTGGAAGTGATGACTGTACTTCTAGACATGACAGTGAACAATGTGCATTTACGCCAAGTATGTCTTAAAGTGTGTATATTAAAGTACGATGATGTGCAAATATTGAGTACTTTTTAGGGAAAAAGGGAAATCGATGTTGACTTGTGGAAGTTTTTGTAACCTCTGTTTCCTTTTTCATTTTTTGAAGTTTCCTGTCTAATTTTTTTTGTACTTTCTATTATTATTTTTAAAGAAGTCAAAATAAGGATAAAAGAAAACAGCATTATACATGATACAAGATTTCACTAATCAAAGTAATACGAATCCAAAAATGGTTGCTTTATAACATGATGGTTTGTGCAAATTAGTTTTTCAGATTACCAGATATAAACGTGTAAGTTTTGTTTTATAAAAAAAAATAACTAAGAAGTTATAAGAAATTCAACAGAAGAAAAAAATCAGAGTAAAAACAAAAAAGTGTAAGCATTAACTGCTCCTTTCTTTTTTTAATCTGTATATAATTAGAATTTTCAAAGTAAGAAGGAATAGGCAATAAATATTTAAAAATTTAAAATTTCTGAATTTAGTTCAACTAATAATACCGCATTTCCAATAAAAATGAAACCTTTTGCACAAGAAACTTAAATAAATTCATACGAAGATACACAAAAATGAAATTGCTCAAAACTTATGAGAAAGAAAAAATAGTTAAAGCATATATACACAGAAATATTAGCTATAGAAGAGCAAAATTAAATAGCATTTTATTCCACATTAAAAAGAAAAAAAATGGAGGTATATAAAATAAAGTTATATTAATGGAATGAGCTGTGAATGGCTCAAGCCAACAAATTCTGTGGATAACCCACTTCTGTATTGGGCTGCTGGTCTGTGTTGGATTGATATATATATATATATATATATATATATATATATATATATATATATATATATATATATTTAGCCATTCATGTCGTGAAAATCTGTAACATGCATTTTTGTATGTTACCCTGTTTATGTCACTTGTTCTCTTTGTTTTTGTTTCTATTTTTCACTCTTCAAGTTAAAATATAAATAAATAAATTAAAAGAAAAAAGGAAAGAAAAAAAAGGACCAAGTATGTAAGAAACTACACTAATTAAAGGACTGAAAGAAAAACAAATCTACCCTCTTTGAATTTTATACTTAGTAAACATACCTTTGAAGACTAAAAGTAAAATATATTCTATTTATACAAACTTGAAATGTTTTAATACTCTAGAAGTAGTATATGGGAAATAACAAAGAGCATAATTCAAAAGGCATGAGAAGTTACAGTATGCTCCTGGATGAACAATAAAGAGATCTGAAAGTGACAGTTATGCAGGACTATATAAAATGT
>PVKA01037794.1:5122-20771 GCA_004027165.1 Ctenomys sociabilis | reverse complement strand
GGGTCTGGCCTCCTCCATTTCTCTTGCAGCCTCCTCCACTGCATGGTCAGGGTGGGAGCTTCTAGCCACTGTTTCTCCTCCTGTTTGGACCTCCCCATTGCCTCTCCTGTCCATCTGGGTTCCGTTGAGCCACATGCAGCGCCCTCCCAAAGCCCCACTCTCCAAGGTGAGTGCATTTTCAAGCTCCTTGTCTATATCTCTATCTCACTACTAACAAGAGACCAGTGTGTTATCCCTCCAAATATTTCACTAGGGTCTCCTCGAACACACACTTGACCATGGGTGATTGCAATGGGGAATTGCTAGGTATTCTAGTAGACCAAGGGACAGAATACCTTAGATGTAGGTATCAGTTTCTGTGGTTAAATAACATTTTCCCCATTTAAAAAAAATTGTGTGCCCGATGCTTAACACATGGAAAATACAGAAAAACACAAAGTTAAATAACAAATCAGTCCCCAATTCCTCCAGTCAAAATAATCATAATAAGTACAGAATAGTATATTTCACATGTTCTTATTCAGCTTTTTTCATGTAACACTGTATTGCCAATGTACTTTCATAACTATAACCAATAGTACTATGATTTTTCCCTAAGTGGAAAAAATTTCATACAACACAAAACCAAAAATGATGCATGTGATAGTTCACTTCCTGTTATTTTAATTGAATATCACAGACTGAGGAATTTGTGGAGAGCAAAGGTTTATTCATGAAGCTCATGGCTCTGGAGGCTTCTAGAAAGTTCTCCAGACACCTGTGGTGAGGACCTTCTTGTGTCATGGCCTGGTGGAGGCATGGCGTGGTGAGACACAGCCACACCCAAAAATGAATCTCTTCCACTTTTTATAAAGCCATGAATGCCGGATGAAAAGCCTCATCTTATCACAGTTGCCTCCTGGAAACTCTTCTAGTTCCTGCCTCCCAATACCTACAGGAAGGTTAAGTTTCATCCTGAGTTTTGATGGAGCTGCTCAAACCATAGCAGTCGCTTATTATCACTGTTTCCATTTAAAAATCACTTTGAGGCTTTCTCCCCATGCACATGGGCGCTTGAATATAATCCCTAGAGCGCCTTGGCTTGCTGTGACTATCCCTGTGTCCTCAGCACCTGGAAGAATGGTGCAGACGGAAAATGTCCTCAAAAGCCTCATGTTTGTAGGCAGAGACTGCTTGGAGAGGACGGGTCACCGAGGGAGTGACCTGGAGGAATGCATTCTCACCCCCGCTCCCTCCTGCTCTCTGTGTTTCTTGGCTGCTTGGCTGCTTGGAGCTGGGCACCCTCCCCCTCCTCCTCTGAGTTGTGGATGGTGGGTTTGACGCTCTGCAATGAAGAGCTTACAAGACTCATACAAGATGTCCCCAGTGGTTACTCCTGGGGCCCACACCTGATGGGGAGAGTCAAGGCAGACTCATTAAATGTGCTTGGACACTGATGTGCTTCATGGAAGTCAAAAGAAAACACTCTCCGGGTGAGACTAGAAGGTTCCCAGGTGTAGACACTGCAGAAGGACAGAAGGTCCCTCGCTTCCCCAGTTGTGTGCAAGCATGCAACTGGCTTTTGGGGTGGTGCTGTATTCACGTGTTATGTGTGAAGTGGACAGGCCAGTGGCTTTTGTCTGGTCTCCCTTGGGTATGTGTGCAGGTTGTGGGTGAATTTGGGAGCAGCACCCTGCTTCCTGGGCTGGGGGTGGGAGCTGCCCCTGCAGGGCACAGGAGTGAGGAGCCAGCAGGACGCCAGAGCCGGGAGGATCTGTGGGAGCACTGCTCAGCACGGGGCGGCAGATTCCTGGGAGCTTTCAGAAACAGCGGCAGTGGGTTCCAACCAAGTAGGCTGCTGCAGGCTTGTGCTTTAATAATTTGGGAGTTAAAGAAGTTGCTTAAAGAACAAAGGTTGGTAGGGCTCAGCATAGGGAATTATGTAATAATATGCAAATAGGGTTGTACTATACTACTTTCTCATGAAATACTGTACAGACTTTGAACAAAAAAAAGAAGATTTGTGCTATTTGCATTCTGGTGCATCCTGTGGGTGGATTATAAATTGCATCTCTGAGTCTCCTGGGAGCATTCATGGCCCTGACTAAATAATCCTTCAGGGACAACTTTGGCCTACAGTGGCTTTCAGACTTGAGCGTGTGTCCTGTTTATCCAGGGAGCTTGTAAACATGTGGAGTCTGGGCTCAGCGCTGTTTAACAAATTACCCCCAAACCTAACAACATAATGTAACAACAAACATCCTTTGCCTCCTGTGGTTTTAGAGTCAGGAATCAGGGAAGGTTCTAGTCGGTTATTCCAGGTGGTGGTCTCTTATGAGGCTGTAGTCAAGATGTGGGTGACTGGGGCTGGAGGATTTGTTTTCAAGCTGGCCACCAAGCCTGTGCGGACAGATAGTGGACAGATAGGCGTTCTTGGGTGTGCAGAATTCTCCATACATTTGCTTATGTGTCCTCACAACATGAGGGTAGCTGGCTTGACCCAGGCTGGGTGGCCCAGGAGAGCAGGCCAGCAGCTGCGATGTTTAAATGCACTGGCTTCGTGAGTCATCCTGGTGCTCTGGTAGCGGGTCATCGGTTGTAGAGATTGGGGCGCTTCAAAGCGAGAGGGGGCTGCACACAGAGGTGTGGGTCTCACCAACGGTCACTGGAGCCATCGTGGAGGAGGGATGCTTCAGCATCAGAGTCTGGTCACGCAGATGTAGGGTGCAGCTCAGGGACCCTCCCTTTTCTTCCTTTGGCAGTACTGGGCATTGAACCCAGGGTCTTCACGCCTGGTACTCCCAGGCCCCTCCTCATTTAAAATTTTTATTTTTGAGGCAGGGTCTTGCAGGGCTCAAATTTATTTCCTGCTGAGACTACCGACAAGTGCCATCACGGCTGGTGCAGGCTCTCCCTGCTGAGCAAGTGCTCAGAAATTCTGTGGCAGCATATTTCCAAAGACACCAGTATATTCATCACTGTAGACATCTCTGAGAATATTCTTGTGAAAGATGCCCAGAGGTAGCTCTCCTCAGTGAAGGGACGGACACCCAAGCTTAGTGTTGTTGGTCGTGGCTCCCTAGACAGGGGCCTCGGTCTATGTTCTGGGTATGGAGCTTTGGTTTTGACAAAGGTGACAATTGTTTCTTTTACCTTGATGAGGTATAGGCTGAACAGGAAAGGTTGGGTGAGATGAAGGGGGCAAGGGGATTGTTGTGCTGCTTTCCTGACATTTGCCAAACACCAAGGCCAGTGATGGTGATGGGGAATTTTGATAACCAGAAAAATGCATTATTCCATTACTGAATCTCTGGCTCATAATAGCACGCACACACATGGAAGCACATGTGTGGAGAGAGAGAGACGGAGATGGAGAGGGAGAGGGAGAGACAGACAGAGACAGAGACAGAGACACAGAGACAGAGATGGAGAGAGAGAGACAGAGATAGAGCGAGACAAAGAAAGACAGAGATAGAGAGACAGAGTGAGAGACAGAGACAGTGAGAGAGAGACAGAGACACAGAGACACAGAGAGACACAGAGAGACAGAGGCAGACACAGAGGCACTCAGAGAGAGACACAGAGACAGGGAGACAGAGATGGAGAGTGAGAGAGACAGAGAGAGACAGAGACAGAGGCACAGAGAGAACAGACAGACAGAGATGGAGAGTGAGAGAGAAACACGGACAAGGAGACACACAGACAGAGAAACAGACAGACAGAGAGACACAGAGACGGAAAGAGACAGAGACAGTGAGACAGAGATGGAGAGAGACACAGAGATAGAGATGGAGAGTGAGAGAGAGGAGAGCGAGACAAAGAGACAGAGACAGAGTGAGAGACAGAGAGACAGAGACACAGAGACACAGAGACAGAGAGACAGAGATGGAGAGTGAGAGAGACAGAGAGAGACAGACAGAAAGAGGAGTTTGGACAGTCCTGTAAGAAAGACACTGGGCAGGACACTTAAGGGCCCCTGATCTGGAAGTCAGAGAGATGTTGGGGTCCTCTCTTTCCTCTTTGATTGTGAGAAGTTGGATGTGGATCTCTCAGAGCTTCAGTCAGTCTAGACAATGGGGGCTATTATTGCAATGAGAGTGAATAACTCTAATATTGAAAAAAAGCTTAAAAACCTAAATAATCACCACTGGGGTCATTCTGGGAATGGGAGGATAGCTGGGGATCCTGTGGCATTATAGGTCACATGTGCCATTTAGCAGACGTCTCCTTCTGGTGATGTCACTCAGATTTATTGTAGGGATCTGTCTTATCTAGCCTGAATGAGCATGGTCTGGTGTAGAACTAGTCCTAGATCTTTCTCTGGGTAGGCAACGTGAGCTCTGGCCAGTGAGAACACTTACAGCAACTCCCAGCCACAATGATTGGTTCGGAGAATGCACATGACCTCAGCTGACCCAATCGGGGTGAATCCCAGGACTCCTGAGATGGACTGATGAAGGAACATTTTTTTTTTTTTTTTCCTCTTTCCTCTGGAGATTTTGAGCTGATGGGTTGTAAACCGGGAGCTCTTGTCAGTCATTTAGTTATGTTAGCATAGTAGAGCCAGTTTTAAGACAAAAAGTAAAGAAAAATCAAGTCTTCATGCTGACCTTTGAGCACCTGGATCAAGCCACACCTGCACTTCTGAGTTATGCCAGCCAGTAATCTTTCCTTCAGGCTTACGTCAGTCTGAGTTGAGTTTCTAACATGTGTGAAGTCTTGCATAGTTTAAACATCTCAGGTACAATAATTTTGGAATATGAAGAACCCCACATAGCTGAAATTATCTGTATTGACTTTTCACGCATTTGATATATTTGAGGAGAGTAAGCCAAAGTTACATTGTAACAAGACTCTGTCTCATCTACTTGGGGCAAAGAATTATTTATTATGAGGATCCAGACATCTGATCAGTACCAGAGAAATAAACTCTCATTTTCAAAGCAGAGACTTGTTTTTAGACTAGCATGGCTGCTCTGCTGGCCCAGATATGCATTGAGCGCCTGCTGTGTACCACGTACTCTACCAAAATTAACTTATTTCCAACACATGGGAGGAGGGAAAAAAATCAATCAACCAAACCCCAGATTAATAGGATGTATCGCGTTGACTTTTCCTCCCATTCTTTTCCCACTAGGCTGTTGACTCTGCTTCTGGTTTGTATTAGAATTTGGTATGAGATTATAGTTGATTTAGCATGAAATTTCCTGTGGCAGGATAATTCATTGAGGTATTAATTTGTGTTTTGTCTTGCTGCAGGAAAAAATCAGAATGGATGGGAGTTATTTGTAAATTCTCCTCTGGATTGAACACTAAGAAAGGGGAGAGTGAAGGCACACACTGTCCGCTACGACCGGCGCTCACCAGTCGCGCCCTCCCTCTCTGTCTTCTTCTGTCTGGTGCAACATCGGGACAATGAGAAGAACATCTGTCTGCATCAGCATCATGCTCTGAGCATCCGTGGAAGCACAATCCACAGCCAGCGGCCTCGCACACCAGACCTGCGGATCCACAGCAGGCAGCAGGCTGGGTGGGCGTTCGCTTTCAGGGCTGCTGCATGGTGCACGGGATGCGAACAAAATACATAGCAAATGTTTAAATAGCAAATTTTTGAAGAAAGACACCTTGCTGTTAGAGCCTTTCAAAATATTCCCCTTTGTTCGACATTTTTTTTCTCTTTTTGTCATTTTAATAAAATTTTGTTTATAGAAAAAAACAAACATATATGGACTATGGAAGAGGGACTAGGAAACATTTAAAGAATCTGGGGAAGCAGGTTAAACCTAATTGTTCAAGGGGTTCTTTTCTTTCTTTCTTTCTTTTCTTTTCTTTTTTTTTTTTTTTTTTGTGGCCAGCTAAGTCCATCCTGCAGGCAGGGCTGGTGTAGCATGTGGTGCCTGGGATCAAAGAGCAGTTCCTGCATGCTTGCCTATGCTTTCTTAAGCAGGTGCTTTAGACTGCTGAGGGGCCAGGGAGATGGCTCAGTAGAATAAGCACTTCCCTGGCAAGCATAAGGGCCTGAGTTCAATCCCTAGTTTCACAAAAAGAAAAAAGAAAAGTAGACTGCTGAGCTATCTTACCAGTCCCTCAAGGGATTCTTTTTGTTTTTAAATTTATTTATTTGTATTTTAACTTGAAGAGTGAAATGGGTTATCCACAGAAGTTGTTGACTTGAGCCATTCGCAGCTCACTATGTTAATATGACTTTACTTTATATACCTCCATTTTTTATACTTTTCTGCTGGATAGTTAAGACCAAGTTAAAGCAAGACCTATATAACAAAAAAATGTAGCTTTTGTATCACATAAGGTCAGTCAGGTACCCTCAGAGTTTCTCCTGTAACCCTGTACTGCACTTTGTAGATCCCTTGTTAGTGTCAGCCTTGTGGATGAGTCATGGCCATTGCTTGACCAATTTGTTCTCTGTGGAAGCCTGAGAGAAAGTTTTCTCTCCATGTGACTCTCCTTAGGCACACTCTAAATCACGGATTACATTCCTCTGTGGCCCCATAATCTCCTTGATCAGAAAATTGGGGGCACTACTGAGGTACATGATGTTACAGTACAGGTTCTCCTATGTGCTGAGTATTCACTGACCTTGAAAGGCTAGGGCCAAAATGTTGGCTGACCTTGCAGCCTTTCTTTCTCTCCAATTTTTGATCTGCAAAATTAGGTTGTTAGCCCTCCAGAAGAGAAGTTTATTATTACCCTGCAGCATATGCAGTTCAGTTTACCCACACTATTAGTCTAGATAGCAGACATCATAGGCATAACATGGAACATGTATCTTCCATCAAGTATTGAGATACTAAACTCTAAGTCCATACAGAATATGAAGAAGAAAAAAATTAAAAAAATAGAAATGAACACTTACATATATTTACATACATATTTAGAAATCCATCCATATACAGCACAGTAGCATTGTAGCAGGACTGTCTTGTGACATTTTTTTGTCTTATTTTTCACTTACTACCATTTAAAAAATGGCAGTATAGTAATGGCTGGTATGTCATGACGAGAAGTGCATATTTAGAAGACCAGAGTGGCAGGCATTGGAGTATGACCTTTCTATTACACATTGTTAAATTCAGTGCAGTTGCTTGGTTCACAGGTATCAGCATATATAGTTAGTCATGGTGAGAATCCTACCACTTAACTGCTAGTTCCAAAAATCTCCTGATGTTCTCAGGATCATTGTCTTATCCATCTAGTGTGTATAAGTGAATGGTCTTGCCTCTGTCACCTTGCCCTCTTTTTGTTGTCCAATCCTCAAGTTCTTGCTTTCTTTTTAATTGTGTTATACATTTCTATTTGCAATTCTTCTATTGAGTTATACTAGGGAGACTATATGATATTTGCACATGTGTGTCTGGTTTATTTTGCTTATACGTATGTCTTCAAATGGAATCCACTTAAATATGAAGGCTTCAAGTTTATCATTCTTTACAGCTGAGTAATACTTCGTTGTATAAAAATATCACATCTTTTTCAACCATTCCTCATGTGATGGGCATCTTTTTTTTTTATTGAAGTACAAATATCAATCAGACAGTTTTAAGATATCTTGACAAGATGGATTTGATAAATTAATACATTGAAAACTGTTTTCATAATGTTTTGGTATCATAGAAGGTGCATGCATGATATTATACTTACAGACATTATTATACCATATGTCTCTTATCAGTAAATAGAGTGTAGCTGTTTGTGTATCTTATTTTTTGTACCTGAATTACATAAAAAATGCAATAATTAATATTTTCTACCTTGTTATTCTCCTAGTGGTTGTCTATAGTATTAGAAGCTGACATAATATCCTGTCCAACCACCATTAGTGCAAATCTTGCCTCTCATAGAATTATGTAGAAGCACAGCGATATCTATCCCAACTGTACTGTCCATACACACACATCATGATTCTTCCTTTCTATACCCCTTCCTTTGTCTACACCTGTCAGAGATGGGCACTCCATTGTCATTCAACTAACTTAGGTGCCTGAACTCGACAACACAATCCAACACAGTCCAGCATTCCACAATAGTGAGTTATCCAAAGAAGTTGTCGACCATAGCCATTTACAGCTCAACTTAATATTGTGGCCCCGCGATGTATACTTCATTTTTATACTTTTCTGCTGGATGTTTAAGATCTAGATAGAGCAAGACTTATATACCAACACATGTACTTTTTGTTTCTTATGAGGTCAGTGAAGTCCCCTCAGGGTTGATCTTGTAGTCCTGTACCTTATTCTGTAGATCCTTTGTCTGTGTCATCCATGTGGATGAGTCATGGCCAGTGCTTGACCAGTTTGCTCTCTGTGAGAGCCTGAGAGAAAGTTTTCTCTCCATGTGACTCCTCAGGCACACTATAGAACTTCGATCTCTTTCCTCTGTGGCTCCATAATCTCCTTGTTCAGAAAGTTTGGAGCTCAACTGAGTTTCATGATGTTGGATTACAGGTTCTCCTATGTCCTGAGTCTTTGCTGACCTTGAAAGGCTAGGGCCAAAATGTTGGCTGGCCTTGTGGCTCTTCTATTTCTCCAACTTTGATCTATGAACTTAGGTTGTTAACCATCCAGAAGAAAAGCTGATTAGTATCCTGCAGCATGTGCCATTCACTTTGCCTTATCGGACTCAATTGATTTTAGTTGTTGTATGTTTCCATTTGTATTTCTGCATTTTGCTTCTTATACTAGGGAGACTATACGATATTTACACATGTGTGTCTGGTTTATTTCACTTATGAGTATATGTTCAAGTGGCATCCACTTCAGTATAAATGCTTCAAGTTTATCATTCTTAATAGCTGAGTAATACTCCATTATATAGAAATATCACATCTTTTTCAACCATTCCTCATGTGATGGACATCTTAGTTGTTTACAATATTTTGCTATCACACATTGTGCTGCTATGAACATAGGTACATATATCACTATGACGATATTTTCAGTTCCTCTGGGAAAATTCCCAGTAGGGGGATAGCCGGCTTGAATGGGATTTCTAGTCCTACTCTTTTGAGGAGTCTCCACACTGACCTCCACAATGGTTGTACCAGTCTACATTCCCACCAGCAGTGGAGAAGTGTTCCCTCTTCCCCACGACCTCTCCAACATTTGTTGTTGGTTGATTTCCTTATGATAGCCTTTCTTTCTGGAGTGAGATGGTATCTCAGTGTTGTTTTTATTTGCATTTCATGGATGACTAGCGAAGTGGAACATTTTTTTCATGTATTTATTCGCTTCTTTAATGTCATCCTCTGAGAAGTGTGTGTTCATCTCAGATGCCCATTTCTGGATTGGGTCTTTAAATTTAGGGGCCCTGATATTTTTTAGTACTTTATAAATTCTAGAGAGGAGACCCTTGTCTCAGTGCTTACGAGTTAGGATTTTTTTTGAAATTTATGGGTTGTCTTTGCACTCTGTTGGTAATTTCTTTTGACGTGCACAATTTTCTCAATAACAGTTCATCCTAGTTGTTAATTCTTTCAAGTGTTTCCTGTGCAAATACACGTTTGCTCATGAAGCCTTTGCCTACTCTATGTTTTCAAGAGTTTCTCCTACATTCTCTTCCAGGAGATTGAGTGTCTCTGTTTTAATGTTAAGATTTTTAATCCATTTTGACTTTAGCTTAGTGCATGGTGATAGACCTGGGTCAAGTTTTAGTTTTCGACATGTGGAGAGCCAATTTTTCCAGCAGCAGGCTATCTTTCTTCTAGTAAGCATGTTTAGCTTGTTTTTTGAAGATCAGGTGGTTGAGTGTATTCGTAGAGCCCTTTGCATCTTCTAGTCTATTTCATTGGTCCTCTGGTCTATTTTGTTGCCAACACCATGCTGATTTTTATCACAGTAGCTTTGTAGTATAATTTCAAGCCAGGAATTGTAATGCCTCCTGTCTGGTGTTTGTTGGCCAGAATTGCCTATGGTATTTTATGTCTTTTCTGGTTCCAAATAAATTGTAAGAATGATTTCTCTAGGTCTAGGATGTATTTTGTTGGTAGTTTGATAGGGATTTCATGGAATCTGTACAACAGTTTCGGGAGTATGGCCATCTTCAGGATGTTGGTTCTTTCTATACAGGAGCAGGGTATAGCTTTCCATTTTCCAAAATCCTCTATGATCTGTTTTTTTCAGAGTACTATAATTTTCTGTGAAAAGATCTTTAACTTCTTTAGTTAGATAAATTCCAAGATATTTCATTTTCCATGGTGCTATTGTAAAAGGTATTGTTTCTATAGTTTCCCTCTTAGTGTGTTTATTATCTGTGTAGAGAAATGCTACTGACTTTTAAGTACTGACTTTATATTCTGCTATGCTACTGAATTTGTGTATCAATTCTAGTGGCTTCTTGGTGGAGTTTTTTGGGTCTTCCAAGTAAAGTATCATGTCATCTGCAAATAGTGATAATTTAACTTCTTTAGCTATTCTTATTCCTTATATTTCTCCCTCTTGTCTTATGGCTATAGCTAATGATTCCAAAACTATGTTGAATAGGAGGGGTGATAGAGGACATCCTTGTCTTGTACCAGATCTAAGAGTAAAAGATTTCAGTTTTTCCCCATTTAGAATTATATTAGCCATAGGGTTGTCATAGACGGCTTTTATCAAATTGAAGTAGAGGCCTTCTATTCTAATTTTTTGAAGGATTTTGAGCATGTATGAGTGTTTCACTTTGTCAAAAGCCTTTTCTGCATCAATTGAGAGGATCATGTGGTTTTTAGTTTTCGCTCTACTGATATAGTGTATTACATTTATAAATTTTCAAATATTGAACCATCCTTGCATCCCTGGGATGAATTCTACCTGGTCATGGTGTATGATCTTCCTGATGATTTGCTACATTCTGTTTGCTAGGATTTTATTGAGGATTTTTGCATCTATGTTCATAAGCGAGATTGGCCTGCAGTTCTCTTTCTTAATTGTGTGTTTCCCTGGTTTTGGTATCAGTATAATCCTTGTCTCCAGGAATGACTTTGGGAGAAGTATTTCCTTTTCAATTTCACTGAAGAGTTTGTGGAGTGTAGGGATTATATTTTCAGTAAATTTCTTGCAGAATTCAACTGTGAATCCATCAGGACCTGGACTTTTTTTTGTCAGCAAGCTTTTTATTATGTTTTGTTTTTCGTTGGCTGTTATTGGGTTATTGAGCTATCTTCTTATTCAGTTTTGGTAATTTGTACCTTTCTAGGAATCCGTCCATTTCATCTGTGTCTTCTATTTTGTGGGCATAAAGATTCTCAAAGTAGCTATTGATAATCTTCTGAATTTCCACTGGGTCTGTGGTGATTACACCCTTTTCATTCCTTATTGCTTGTATTTGAATTTTTTTCTTTCCTCCTTTTGATGAGGTTGGCTAGTGGCTTATCAATTTTATTTAGTTTTTCAAAGAACCAGCTTTTTGATTCATTGATTCTTTCAACTGTTTTTTTCATCTCAATTGAATTAATTTCTGTTCTAATCTTTATGAGTTCTTCTAGTCTTTGGGCTCTGGGTTTGGTTTGCATGAGTTCATAGTTATATTTTTCCTCTGAGAACTGCTTTCATCGCATCCCATAAATTCTTATAAGTTGTGGTTGAATTTTCATTGAATTGTAGATATTGTTGAATTTCTTGTTTAATTTCATCTGTGACCCATTGATTGCTGAGTAGGGTGTTGTTTAATTTCCATGAATTTAGGGGCTTTAGCTGTTTTTTTTTGTCGTTTATTTCCAGTTTCATTGCACTGTGGTCAGATAATATGCATGGGATCATTTCTGTTTTCTTGCATATACTTAAGCATGACCTGTGGACCAGTATGTGTTCTATTGTAGAGAATGACCCATGTGCAGTTGAAAAAAATGTGTATTCAGCTGTGGGTGGGTGGAGCACTCTGTATATGTCCACCAAGTCCATTTGTTTCAGGCTCTATTTCAGTTCTACTACTTCTTGGCTAATTTTTTGTATAGTTGACCTGTCTTTGTGGGATAAGGGGTATTTCGGTCTCCTGTTAATATTATGGTATTGGATATTAGCTTTTTCATGTCCATTAAGATTTGTCTTACATAGTTGGGTGCTCCTGTGTTTGGTGCATAGATATTTATGAGTGTTGTTACCTCTTTCTGTTGAATTCTTCCCCTAACTAGTATATAGTGGCCTTCTTTATTTCGTTTGATCCTTCTTGGTTTGAAGTTGAGACTATCTGAGAACAAGATTGCTACCCTTGCTTTTTTCTGCGCTCTTGGGTATGCAGTATTGTTTTCCATCCTTTGACTTTAAGCCTATGAATGTCCTTTTAAGTTCAGTGTGTTTCTTGTATACAACATATTGTTGGGTTCTGTTTCCTAATCCCCTGTGCCAGTCTATTTCTCTTAATTGGTGAATTGAATCCATTCACATTGATGGTTGTAACTGAAATGTGTTGACTTGTGATTGTTATATTATTTAGCTGCTGTTGTTTACTCCTTTTTGTCCTGTGTTTAATTGTTTGCTGTATTTACTGGGTTCCTTCTGTTCTCCTTTGTGGAGGTCTGGTCATTGTGGTCCCTCTCCAGAACATCTTTCAGTAGCCTCTGTAGGGATGGCTTTGTCATCATGAAATTCTTTAGTTGTTCTTTGTCAGGGAAGTATTTCACTTCTCCATCAAACTTGAAAGAGTGTTTTGCAGGGTATAGTAGTCTGGGCTGGAATTTTTTTCATACGGGACTTGAAGAACTCTGCTCCATGCTCCCCTTGCCTTCACGGTTTGTGAAGCAAAGTCAGCTGTAATTGTGATGGCTTTTCCTTTGAATGTGATCTGCTTCCTTTCTCTAGCAGCTTTCAGTATATTATTTTTGTGTTGGATTTCTGGGTTCTTGACTTTTATATGTCTCAGTGTGCTTTTAGTTGAGTTGAAGTTATTTGGCATTCTGTATACTTCAGTGACCTGAATGTTAGATTGTTTCCTCATATTTGGGAAGTTTTCTGCTATTACTTCTGCCTATATTCTTTTTATATCATTTGTATTGACTCTTTCTTTCTCATTGATGCCTATTAGTCTCACATTGTTCATCTTGGCATCATCTTTCATGTGATGGATTATTTTTTCCTTCATCCTAGTGGTTTTTAAGAGATCCTTTCTCACCTTTTCACTAGCTGCACCAGCGTCTTCAAGATCTGATACTCTGTCTTCGCTTTCACTCAAATGGTTTTGTAGATTTGTAATTGAGATTTTAATTTCTTCTATATTTCTTTGACTCTGCTTCATGTGATCTATTTCCTTCCTGTATTGCTCATTCAAGGAATTCATCATACTTCTAATCTCCTCTATTTTTTTTTGTCAATGTCTTCATTAGAGGTAGCTATTAATTCTTTTACTGTACAGTTTTTTTCCAAATTGGGTTTCCTTCATATATTTCCGGAATTGATTCTCTACTTCAGATGCTATGATTTCAAAGGTTTCTTTTTTATTTCAGAAGTTAGTTCTGCTTTGAGTTCCTCTTTCCCTTTTTGCTGTTGTTTCTTTGCCTGTGATTCTGTTAATTCATATGTTTCAGCTGGAATAGTGTCCTCTGTGCTTGTTTGGATGGGCATTGGGTTTCCCCCATACATTTCTGTATTTGATTCATTACTTCTGATGCTGTGTATTCAGAAATTTCTTTTTTTCTTTCAGGGGTTAATTCTGGCCTGAATTCCTCTATACCTTTCTGCTGTTGTTTCCTTGCTTCCGACTCTTTTAATTCATTCCTTTTAGCTGATTTAGTGTCCTCTGCACTTATCATTGGAGGGCTCAAGGCCTGAAATTGCATGTGGCTTCTTGTTTTTTTCATGAGTTATAGCTCCGACCTCTGACTTTTGGTGCAGTTCTAACCTTAGCACCTTATGAAATTCAGGTATTGTTACACCAAGTTCTAGTTCATGTAGTTTTGCCTGGCTTGGGTCTGGATGTTGTGCTCACCTCGTTCCTGTTGCTGTTCTTGGAGATCAACCTGTTGAGCCCCTTTGACAAGATGCTCTGCTTCTGGATTAGAGGCGTGGTTTTGACCCTCGTCTCAGTTCAAGGATTTCAGCTGCCGAGTTTCTCCTCAAGCCTGTCTGCCAGGCCTGGGCTGGGTGTGGAGGGGTATGGTGGGTGAGCAGGCTGTGTTGGGTCTGGTGTGGTGGGGCAGGACTGGAGAATGCTGGGAAAGGTCTCTCTGGCATGGCGGACCTAGAGTTGTCACTCACTGGGCAGGCTGTGTTGGGTCTGGGGCAGCGGGGCCAGAGCTGAGAACACTGGGAAAGGTCTCTCTAGCATGGTGAGCCTGGAGTTCTCATTCACCTGGCAGGCTGTGTTCTCAAGGGTTCTTGAGGTTGGGTTTTTTTTTTATCCCTATGATGTTATTTTCTCCTTGCCATCTGCTGATAGCAGCTCCTGTTTTCCTCCTCAGGGTTCTTTCTTCCTTATATAGCCAGAAAGACTTTCAGGATTCTTTTGTGGAATTTTTTTGGGTCTTCTATGAGGAGGATTGTGTCATCTACAAATAATAATAATTAGAGTTTTTTCCTACAATACTCCTTTTAGTTTTTCCTTTGGCCGGAGTGCTTTGACTAATGTTTTTAGCACTATATTGAATAGTAGTAGTGATCGATGTTTTTCCCTTGTTTCTGATTTTAGGGGACTCTTTCAGTTTTTCTCCATTTAGGATTATGGTGGCAGTAGGTTTGTCATAAATGGATTTTATCAGGTTTGAGATAAGGTCTTTCTATAGCCGTTTTCTTCAAATATTTTTTTCAACATGAATGGGTATTGAATTTTGCTGAAGGTTTTTCCTCTGTCCATTGAAAAGATCATGTGACTTTTGTCCTTGCTTTTGTTTATGTGATGTATTAAATTTATTGATCTTTGTATGTCAAAACATCTCTACATGCCTGGGAAGAATCCTAATTGGCTGTGATGTATGAGGTTTTGATGAATTGTTGCATCCTGTTTGCCAGTGTGTTCTTGAGGATTTTTGCATCAATGTTTCATTAAAAAGATTGGCTTATAATTCTCTTTTCTGGTTTTGGGATCAGGGTAATGTTAACTTCTAGCGATAATGCTGGAAATACTCCTTCCTTTTCAATGTCATTATAGAGTTTGGGAGATATTAGCATCAGAGCTTTCTGATGTTCTTGTAGAATTTGGGAGTGAATTAATTAAGAACCGGGCTTTTCTTACTTGAGGTTTTTTTCTCTATTCTTTCTTCAGCAATTTCCTGGTACTGGATTTTCTCTGGGTTTTTATGTCCTCTTGGTCCAGCTTTGATAATTTACATGTATCTAAGAATCTATTCATTTCCCCTGAATTCTCTATTTTATGGGCTCTTAAAGTAGTTACTTATAATCCTGTGGATTTCAGCAGGGTCCTATGTGGTTTTTCTTTTTTCTTTTCTAATTGGATGCATTTGGGTCTTTTCTTCCCTTTTTTGGTAAAATTTGCTATGGATTTTTCTATTTTGTTTATTCTTTCACAGTACCAGCTCTTTGATTCATTGAGTCTTTTTTTTTTTTTTTTTTTTTTTTTTTTTTTTTTTTTTTTTTTTTTTTTTTTTTTTTTTTTTTTTTTTTTTTTTTTTTTTTTTTTTTTTTTTTTTTTTTTTTTTTTTTTTTTTTTTTTTTTTTTTTTTTTTTTTTTTTTTTTTTTTTTTTTTTTTTTTTTTTTTTTTTTTTTTTTTTTTTTTTTTTTTTTTTTT
>PVKA01037793.1:0-20744 GCA_004027165.1 Ctenomys sociabilis | reverse complement strand
CCTCTAAGAACTGCTTTCTTCGCATCCCATAAATTCCGGTAAGTTGTACTTGAATTTTCATTGAATTGTAGATATTGCTGAATTTCTTGTTGAATTTCTTCTATGACCCGCTGATTGCTGAGTAGGGTATTGTTTAGTTTCCATGAATTTAGCGGGTTTTTCTGGTTTCTTTTGTCATTTATTTCCAATTTCATTGCATTGTGGTCAGATAATATGCATGAGATAATTTCTATTTTCTTGCATATACTTAGGCATGACCTCTGGACTAGTATGTGGTCTATTTTGGAAAATGACCTGTGTGCAGCTGAAAAAAATGTGTATTCAGCTGTGGTTGGGTGGAACACTCTGTATATGTCCACCAGGTCCATTTGTTCCAAGCTCTTGTTCAGTTCTGCTACTTCTTTGCTAATTTTTTTTCTGGTTGACCTATCTTTTTGAGATAAGGGTGTGTTAAGATCTCCTGTTAAGATTGTGTTCTTAGACATTAAGTTTTTCATGTCCCTTAAGATTTGTCTTACATAGTTGGGTGCTCCTGTGTTTGGTGCATAGATATTTATGAGTGTTACTTCTTGCTCTTGTATTTTTCCCCTGACCAATATATAGTGGCCTTCTTTGTGTTGTTTGATCATTCTTAGTTTGAAGTTGAGACTGTCTGAGAACTGAATTGCTACTCCTGCTTTTTTCTGAGGCGCTGGGGCATGCAGTATTGTTTTCCATCCTTTGACTTTGAGCCTATGAATGTCTTTTTGTGTTAAGTGTGTTTCTTGTATACAGGATATTGTTGGATTTTGTTTCCTAATCCACTGTGCCAATCTATTTCTCTTAAGTGGAGAATTGAGTGAGTTTACATTGATGGTTATAATTGAAATGTGCTGACTTATGTTTGTCATGATATTTACCTGGTATTGTTTACTCCTTTGTAACCTGTGTTTAATTGACTGTCCTGTTTAGTGGGTTCCTTCCATTCTCTTGCATGGAGTTCTGGTCGTTGTGGTCTCTCTCTAGAGCCTCTTTCAGCAGCCTGTGAAGGGATGGCTTTGTCATCATGAAATTCTTTAGTTGTTCTTTGTCATGGAAGTATTTCACTTCTCCATCAAGCTTGAAAGAGAGTTTTGCAAGGTATAGTAGTCTGGGCTGGAATTTGTTTTGGTGTAGGACTTGAAGAACTCTGCTCCATGCTCTCCTTGCCTTAATTGTTTGTGTAAAGAAGTCGGCTGTAATTCTGATGTGTTTTCCTTTGAATGTGAGCTCCTTCTTCTCTCTAGCAGCTTTCAGTATATTATTTTTGTGTTGGATTTCTGCGATCTTAACTATTATATGTCTCGGTGTGTTTCTACTTGGGTTGAGGTTATTTGGTGTTCTGTATACTTCGGTGACCTGAATGTTGGATTATTTCCTCATATTTGGGAGGTTTTCTGCTATTATTTCTTCCCAAATTCTTTTGATGTCATTTGTATTGACTCCTTCATTCTCGTTGATACCAATTATTCTGACATTGTTCATTCTGGCGTCATCCTGCAGGTGATGGATTATTTTTTCCTGCATTCTCGTTGTTTTTAAGAGATCCTTTCTCACCTTTTCACTAGCTGCTCCGGCATCTTCAAGATCTGAAACTCTGTCTTCGCTTTCACTCAGGCGGTTTTGTATACTCGTGATTGCTATTTTTAGTTCTTCTATATCTCTTTGACTGTGTTTCATGTGTTCTATTTCTTTTCTGTATTGCTCATTCAAGGAATCCATCATATTTCTCATCTCCTCAATTTTTTTACCCATGTCTTCTTTAAAGGTAGTTATTAATTCTTTTTCTGCTGTGTTTCTTCCAAGTTGGATTTCCTCTGTGTATTTCTGGACTTGTTTCGGTATTTCAGTTCCTATGACTTCAGAAAGTTCTTTTTTGATTTCAGAACTATAACCTTCGCTGGTTATGAGATTCGGGTGCCAGTCTATTAAGTTTGAGATTTTCCAGGTGTGCCCATCCTGGGTCTAGCTGCTTTGAGTTCCTCATGATCTTTCTGTTGTTGTTTCTTTGCTTCAGATGCTGTTAATTCATATATATCAGTTGGACTAGTGCTCTCTGCAGTTGTTCTGGGTGAGCACCGTTTTTCCACCCAATGTTTCTGGAATTCATTCTTTATTTCAGATTCTATGTATTCCAATATTTCTTTTTGAAATTGGGAATTACTTCTCTTTTTTTTCCTCTATAGCTTTCTGCTGTTGTTCCTTTGCTGCTGTATCTGTTACTTCATTCGTTGCAGCTGAGCTAGTGTCCTCTGCCCTTCCTGATGGACTCGAGGTCTGGGCTTGTATTTCTCCCCTTCTCTTTGTCATTTTGTATAGCACTGATCTTTGACCTTTGGTGTAGAGCTTTGGTGCATCTGTAACCTTAGCTTTTTATGAGATTCGGGTGCCAGTCTATTAAGTTTGAGATTTTCCAGGCATGCCCATCCTGGGTCTAGCTGTTGTGTTCAGTTCCGTTTTTGCTGCAGCTCCTTTGGTTCCCCTATGTTGGTTCCCAGGGTCAGCCCTCCTGTGTCAGGCAGGGCGTTCCCCAGGTGGGTGGGCCTGGGCTTTCATGGGTTTTCTGGGCTCACCAAAGGATAGTGGATGATCTTGTTCACTGAGTAGGCTGTACTGAGCCGGCCAGCTTGTGCTGGGTCCGGGTCTATAGGCCGTAACCCAACAAGGCTGGGAAAGGTTCCTCTGGTGCAGTTCGCCTGGAGCCCTCACTCACAGGCCAGGCTGTGCTGGGTTTCAGTCCGTAGCATGGGACCGTGGATTGCTGAGAAAGGTCCCTCCGGTGTGGCAGGCTTGGAGTTCTCACTCCAGGCCGATCTGCACTGGGTCTGGGGCTGTGGGGTGGGACCAGCAATCACCTGGAAGTGTTTCTCTGGCACAGTGTACCTGGAGCTGTCACCGGGCCACCCGAGGTGACGGGCAGCTTACTCCCTGGGAAATGTATCTCAGGCATGATGGGCCTGAGGTTCTACACTCACTGACCTTTGATGCCCAGAGAATTGGGGAAATTCCCACTCAATCAGTGGGCTTTAGGTCAGGGGATCCGGGCAGGTGTTGGTGAGTGGGTCCTGAGGTTTCAGGCCAGTCACTGGCTTGGAGAGTTTGGGGACAGGGATACGCGTAGCCCGTGTGGGAAGAAGCCAAAGGCTCTTCCTCAGACTCACCACACTCTCACTGATCTGGGAAGCCTGGTGAGTCCTGTAAATTCACTGTCGCTGGGCGAGCTTGGCACGGGAACCAGGAGGCCGCTGGATTCAGCCCCTGTCTCAGGCTGGTGTCTGGCTAGTCGGGCGTGGGCGGGATGGAGGAGGATGGCAGAGTCCGCCGCGCTGTCTCTGGCCATTCTCTGGGGCTGGGCGGGTGCGGGCGGGATGGAGCAGGATGGCGGAGTAGGCTGTGCTGTCTCTGGCGGGTCTCAGGGCCTGGGCAGGCGGGGGCGGGATGGAGGAGGATGGTGGAGTGGGCTCACTCCTTCCTTTTTTCCTATCTTTTGTCCTTTCTCTCATTTTTGTTGTTTAATCCTTAAATTCAGTTTCTTTCTGTTTTACTGTATCTATTACACCTTTCAGGTTTTATTTACTCTTTCAGGTTCTTACACTAGGGAGACAATATGGAGGACACTGTTTTCTGCCTGGAAATGGTAGAATAGGGGTATGGATCTAGGCAGGACAATAAATTAAAATTCTCTTCTTGGCAGCAGCAAGACCAAGATGATGAAAACATGAAAGTTCATGGCCTCCTTAGAAAATTCTAGGTCTGAGGCTGTGCAAGTTATGTTACCTAAGTGCCATCTTCCACATGCCTAAATAGATTAGTTTGAGCTCATATAACAGCTACTCTGTTCTCTGGAAGAACTCAAGTGGGCTTACCAAGTTATAAAAGATCTGAAAGGATTTAGATTCCCTGTAAGGTAAGTGTGTTCACGTGGCTATTGAATGGTCAAGGTGGTGAGGTCATATCTAAGAGATGTTGCAACCCTGAGATTTTTAATTTAGTGTTTGTATTTCAGTGGTAGCAAGCTAGACTGAAGTGCTTGACTCTTACAGGGAAAAGGGGTATCTCAGCTAAAACATGTCACTAGCTGAAGCTACTCTCAATTATGTCTCACAAAATTTGTTGTACCACAAGTCTAAAAATATTTTGATCCTTCATTTATATTTTGTAGTGAAATATCTATCTATCTCTATCTCTATCTATGTATCTATCATCTATCTATCTATCTATCTATCTATCTATCTATCTATCTATCTATTTATCTATCATCTATCTATATCTGTATATACAAAATAGTTAGGACAGATATACAGCTAATTTCTCTTAATTCAATGAAAAGAAAGATTTGTACTAATAGTGTTTGGACAGGATATAATGTCTGCATCTGGTACTACGAATAACTACTGCAAAGACAACAATATGCAATGCATTAATTATTGAAACTGTCCTACTAACCTGTTTTGAAACTGTCTCATTGTTATTTCTTTCTCAATAAAATTAATAAAAATATTTTGAATCCTAATTAATCTTAAATTTCAGCTGAGATGCCAATACATGTGCTTGATATTTTTTTTTCCATATGCTGTTTACTTTTTTTCTTATTTAAGGAATGCTTTGCATTAAAAATACAATCAAGTGTCAGGTTGGTGAGATAGCTCAGCGGACTGAGTGCCTGCTTAGGCAAGTGCAGGGACTGGGGTTCAATCCCTGGTATGGCATGCTGTCCTGGCCCTGCCCCCGGAGTGCTGAGCCAGTCACTGAGACTAGATATAATGGCCCACAACTGTAATCCTAGTGCTGGGGAGGCTGAAAACATGAGGATCACTGGAGTTCGAGGTGGTAGTGAGACTCTGTACAAAATGCAAAAGTGCTATATGTATATCTCTATCTATCTATCTATCTATCTATCTATCTATCTATCTATCTATCATCCATATTCAAAATGTCAAAGTTATGGCATGGCATTGTGCAGATTTGTATGAAGGCTCTTTTAAAAATATTTTCAAAGAGAATGAAAACATTGGAAATGATATGGAATTTCACTAAGATGATAGGAATTCAACAATGATTGTTGTATATTGTTGTGTTCAAATTAGTTATATTATCAGATATAAATATTTTAAAAAAGTCAAAAATTAAATAGGAAAAATTTAAGCATTAACTGTTCCTTTCAGTAAAGTAAGAGAATCCACAGTAAAATTATCCCAGCTATCACTGTATATACATTTATTTTTGTCTTCCTTCTTCTTTTTTCTTTTTTTGTTCTTTCCCTCATCCCAGTTGTTCTTTATTTTTCAGCAGATTGCTTCCCTTTCAGAATATTTATTGTACCTTTTAGTTTCTATTTACTCTTTCAAGATGTTACACTGGAGAGACAATATCATGTTTACACATGTGAGTCTAATTTCTTTCACTTATTAGTATGGTCGCTAATGGCATCCATTTACCTACAAAAGCCCAGAGTTTATTTTTCTTATAGCTGAGTAATATTCCATTGTATAAAAATACCATATCTTTTTTATCCATTCCTCATTTCAGTTGTTTCCAAGATTTAGCTATGACAAATTGCACTGCTATTGACGTGGGTACACATACATTGCTGTAGCATATTTTCAGATAATCTGGAAAAAATATGTAGATGGGGAATAGCTTGGATCAGTGGAACCTCTGATCCTAGATTTTTGAGGAATCTCCACACTTATTGCCATAGTTATCCTACCAGTCTATACTCCCACCAACAGTGGAGAAGGATTCCTTTTCCCTCACAGACCTTCCAGCATTTGTTATTGGTTGACATTTTTTTTTTTTTTTTGAACTTTAGGGCAGGGTCTACAGGGTGTACAGGTACTCATTATATAGATTGGACTCATGGTGACTCTCTTGTTTTCAGCCTCCCAAGTGCTGGGATTACAGGTGTGCACCACCATGCCCAGTCTCAATCACTGTCTCAGCATGTCCTGTGGGTGGGGCTGGCACAGCAGGCCCGGTATTGGAAGCCAGCCACTGCACAGTGCCAAAGCAGATGCTTTAGTCCGCTGAGCTATCTGGCTGGCCCGGGTTGACCTGATGATAGCCATTCTTTCTGGGGTGAGATGGAATCTCAGCATTGTTTTAATTTGGATTTCTCAAATTACCCATGCTGTTAAACATCCTTTCCTATATTTATTTGCGACCTATATTTCCTCATTTGAGAAGTGCATATTCATCACACTTGCTCATTTTTGGATTGGGTCTTTGAATTTTGGGGGCCTATGCATGAAGTCTTTCAGGTGGATGAGGTTTGTAAAGAACTGAAGGCCCAGGAACAGAGAGCAGTTCGAAAGTCTCAGTGAAGACAGTTTATCATCAAGGATGATCTGACGAGTCTTGGGGTAACTTAGCCAGAAGACAGTTTGCTTTTGGTACGCACTCACTTCGCTCTGTGTCTGTGCCCTTCTCATTCTCCCTTCCTTCCAATACTGCAAAATGGTCACCAAGAAAACAGAGATATTATTGGCAAGAAATTTATTGAACTCTGCACATCACCACTTGTAACTATTTATTCTCTCTACTGACATTGAAGTTCTAGGTAGGCCTACTTGCTTATAATGCAATCAGTCATGTGTCTTGGCAAAGACTCCTTTAACCAAACTGTAGTCAGCTTTCTATGAGTCCTGGTGTTGACTAGGCCTGGACCTTAGCCTCTTGATCTCAGTTTTATCAAAGAAACTCTCTAATCCACTTTATAAAGAATCTTTCTAGCATTGATGTCCAGTGGGGCTCCCTTTCTCTAACCCTTAAAAGTTGCACAAGTTCATCACTCTCCTTTCCCTGATCTTGGTATATCGGCCCTTACCCTTCCTTTAGCAAAACTCCTGTTAGAGCAGTTTATCAAACATCTCCCTAGCCTTGATACTGATGTAATCTTGTTCCTCTTAGTCATTTTCCATCCATGAATCACCTATTCTAATTATTGGCTACAAGTCTCCAGCTATAGTGTATTTGAAGTTGATTTCTCATACAGTGCTATAGTCTCTCACTTATTAAAATAACCTTAGTCTCAATTACTTATTTTTAAATTTCAAAGTAATTTCTCTTTAATAGGCCACGTGAGTCTTTGTGGTTGGCAAAATTCTAATATAGCCCTATGACCTTTGTTCCCCTTGCATTACTTCTATGATGATTACATTATTTGGCAGAAAGAAATTTACACATATAACAATTGACTTCATAAACAATTATGAAGGCTTATCTAATCTAGTCATATGAATTTTTTAAATGAAGACAAGTTCAGGCTAAATAGCTCAGTAGATTAAAGCACTTGCTTAGGCAGATGCAGCAGGGGAGATTTGATCCTAGGTGTGCCTCACCGCCCTGGCCCCAGGTGCACTGCGAGGCCTACAACTCGTGGTGCACTGAGACAGTGATTGAGACTGGGCATGGTGGCACATACCTGTAATCCCAGATTTTGCAAGGCTGAACACAGGCAGATCATTACCAGTGTAATCTACATAGTGAGACCCAACTCTGTACTAAAAAAGGGGGAAAAATAAATGAAGATAGTTGTTGCTAACTTGTAGCAGATTAAGTGGGGGTTTTCAAAGAATGAGAATGGATTTGATGCACCATTCCTGATTTCAATGAGCTCAATTGAGCCCACCTTGACTGCTGAGTTTTTGACACCTAAATTCTGGTCTTTTGAGACCCTAGGCTAATAACTAAGATAAGTTTTGTTAGATATTTGACCTATAAAATAATTTGCTAAATATGCATACTGTTTTAAGCTATCAAGTCTGCACAATGTTGTTATGCAATAACAGAAAATTAATATATCCTTATCACATTATAATGGAGAAGACTGATGATAACCAACTTGCAGCTAATTCTAAAATCCTCTCCATATGCCATTAAACCATAAGGCCAGGTTTTGCTTAAAAGTAAGATTTTGTAATCTCTTTGAAGACATTTTTATGAATACATTTCTAGTACATAGTCATTACATTCATTGCAGAGAGTTAGTACATGTACGTGATGCATTCTAATTCTTTTACATGTGCTTTCCCTTCCTCCATCCTTCTTCCCACCATCCTTTCCTTATTTGCAAATATCTTACAGATTCCTATTGTCCATCCTTTGTCTGCTCTTTAAATTATCTGGGCTTCTCATAGAAAAGAAACCATATGATACTTCATCTTGTGAATCTGATTTATTCTGCTTAACATTATGTTCTCAAGACCCATCCACTTTCCTATGAATAGCTCTAATATATTCTTTATGGCAAAGGAGTGCCACATGGTATACACATATCACATTTTCTTTATCCATTTACTTGTTAATGGGCATACAGGCCTCTTCCAAATCAATGTCCCTATTTGAAATATAGGTAAACTCAACGTCACATGTATCTTAGAACAAGCTAATTCACTCAAAAAATGATTTTCAGAGGCCTAATACATACAAAGTGTTCAGTGATGCATAAAATCATTTATGACCCTTTTGGAAGTTTTGAAAGCATGTAGTTGCATGCCTTAGTGCATATATCTATTCCCCCCTCACTTGAATTGTAATTACTAGGAGAATTTTCTTTCTTAGGATGCAAGCTACCCTGCCTATATGAGTCATGGATTCTTCAGAGAGAAAGAACCAGTAAGATGAGGAAAGAAATGTATTTTAAGCAATTGTTTAACATGACTATGTTTGGCAAGTGCAAAGTTCAAAAACTGCAGGGTTGGCCAGCTGCCTGGATATTCAGGGAAGAGGTAGTTACAGTTTGGATCCAAAGGCCATCAACTTGTTGGATTTTTTTGTTCTTTGTTTCTCTATTAAGGTCTTTGAGTAGATGAGGCCCACTCACATTATGGCAAAGAATCTGCTTCAGTGGTTCTAATAATTTAAATATTAGTCATATCTAAAGCTTACATGTATGGAAAAGCTGGCACATGGAAGAGAAGCAAGCTCTGATTTCAGGCTGATTCCAGAGAGTAAGAGAACACCTATTGCTTGCACAGTGATTTGGTCTCTCCTTAGCAACCTGATGAACCCTTCCTCTTCCATTCTGTTGAAGCATGCAAGGGTAAGAAGAAAGGATGGATAGCTTCCCATTAGCTCTCAAGAAGGCAGATATGTCCCATGTGGGGCATAGGCTTGGAAGGAATAAGACAATTGTTTCTCCTTTTAAAAATATATAGAGAACTGAAGGTTGAACTGAACTACATCCAATACCCTTTTTACAATTTTAGTTTTCAGACAAAGTCATGCTAAATCACTAAATTTTCCAAGCTTTCCTCAAATTTCTTAATCCCCTGCCTAATCCTCCCCCAAAGGACTGAGATGACATGTGTGTGCTGCCTCCTAAGATCTAGTGTAATGATGTTGAACCTTTTGTGTCTATCAATGATACGAATAGCCCACAGCAGCACATGTGGTGCAGGTTTGCCAGTACTTGTTCTAGTGCCTGCCTTTACAAATAATTCATAACCTAATTGAAGCAATGAAGAAGTAATGGTATAACCCTTTTTCTCATTGTTATTTGAAGGATAAATTAAAGAGTGTATGTGATAAACAGTACAAATCATGTAGAGAGAAAACATCCCAGCCATGGATTATAAATTTAGTGGGTCCAAGCAAGCAGTTGGGATATGGGACATTTCCATTTCTGTTGCATTGCACAAGACCAACAGGATGTTGATCAGGCTTGGGCAGAACTGAGTTTAAATTACAGCTGGAACCAACTGCCTTGTGTGTGTGTGTGTGTGTGTGTGTGTGTGTGTGTGTGTGTGTGTATGGGTGTTTGTACAGGGGCGTGACTCTCCAAGTGTATATACACCTAGTTCACAGAATTTTTTGAAGGAAGCTTGAGATATTAGATGGAAACCACTTCATACAAAAGGAGAGGAGAAACTGGATGCTGTGTTATTGTGAGGAGTAGTGGTACCATCAGGAGAGATACCAGAAGTCATGGGGTGTGGAGTTCACAGTGCCACTGTGTTGAAAGACCCACTCGCCTTGGCTGGAAGTGGATGAAGAGAAACTAATCTTCTCTCAATCCTTTCTTTTGTCTCTAAGTCACATTAACAGGAACTGCATGCAAAAAATAAGCACCAACATATTAAGTTGATATATTTTATTTATGCTGAATATTACTTGCTGTCAATACTGTGCCATTACTTTTGTATTGAGCTCTGTGACCCTGAATGGGTATAGCAAGTTACTTTGAATTTAATTGTTATAATTTATTGCTTTTTCTGCCTTCAGCTGCTGACTATAATTTTTTTTTTGGAGAAACACAAAATCACTTCCGGTTCTTGACACATAAAGAGCTTTTTTTCCCCTTATAGTTATACTCATAATTTTCTGTTGGGTGACCATGGCATCTGTGGCTTGACTTTGTGATTTTTTAAACCATGCTTTGGCTGACAGACAATTCTAAAAGCAATTTTTCTTTACTTAATGCAAATTGCCTCAGTCCAAGATATGTTAGCTCTTCTCTATATTTCCTGTTAGCATTACCAGCATCATGTTGCCAATAAATCATTCAAACTGCTCTGGATGAGAAGTTAAAAGACTGTGAAAATTTTGCTCCAGAAACTACTTTTGTCTCTACAACTTTTATTTCCAACCTGGAATTAATATAAAATCACACCAAGGCAGTTGGAAATTGAAAGCAATCAGTTTGTTTCCTGTTTAGATAAAAAGGTCTAGTTCTGATCTATAACAAGAGCAATTTGAGTGGAGAAGACTTTGCACCTATTATGGCTTGGCCATGGCTGAAAAATCCACCTTGTTCTGTTCCCCTGTTGTGTGAAGTCAAGCAAGTATCGTGGTTATAAAAGCTTTGGTCTGTGCAGTTCCTAGAGGCTTTTGATTGTGGAAACACAGACTAAGGCCTGGGCATCTTGTTGACTCCAATGAATAGGTGAAAAAGCCCAAGGATTCACCCTCATCAGCAGGTTAGAATTTGGGAATTTGAGTTAATGATATTTAATATGCATATAAATAAATAATGAGGAAATGTACTTATCTCCAACAAACTTAAATCTTTCCTTTCAGAAAAGTGCAATAAACACAAAATTAAAAGATGTATTTTATTTCCTTACAAGCACTAATGAGAGCAAAATGGCCTTGGCCTTGGAACTGTGGCTTATAAATTTCATTTCTGGCCATATCACCGACTGCCCCCTTAGCAGGTAAATTTCCTGTCAAAATCAATGAAGGATTCACACACTTTTGGAGAATAACAAAGCTTGGAGTAACTTCTGCTAATAAAACAATTCACTTCTTGCTAGCTCTGTCTGTCGGTCTGAATCTCTCTCTCTCTCTCTCTCTCTCTCTCTCTCTCTCTCTCTCTCTCTCCCTCTCTTCTCTAACATGGGTTGGAATGATCAGTTTTTCTTTTGGCTAGAACCATTGGAGACAAAATATCAAAGGCTAGCAGATGATGATGGATGACTATTCCCAATATTAATAAGCTTAAAGATCTTACAAAAGAAAATGTTGATCTATGTATGGATTTGTGGGAAGCTTACATTAATTTCTTTATATATTGTCCACAAGTATGGGGAACAAAATGTGAAAATAAGTGAGTAGAACAGACAGAAAGGGATGGGCAAAATTTTCACAGCAGTATCTTGTCAGCTTTCCAGCACCCTCTGATTTATCAAGATCCAAGAACTCACAGCTGGTGCATATTTTGATGCCAAATGACTGGCATGGATGAAGTTGGAAGTCACCATGTATCAGTTCAGTCTTCTCATTGGGCCACCAAATTTCTGAATGTAAGTTTGGATTTTTAAAGAGAGTACTTTTTGAGGTGTGGCTTTAGAGTTGAATTGTGGGTAAGCACAATTTATGGCTGAAAAGTAAAGGGGAAAATGAAAATCCTGCTAAATGCCTATTTCAAAATCATCAACTGGTGTTGTGCCAAAGCTATTGGCAGAAGTTCAGGCCTTTCCAAATAAGTGAAAGCTACCAACCCAAAAACCAAAGACACCAAAGGGAGTATGTACATGCTTTTCCTATATATTGGTCTGGTAGTTTTGTCATCCATTCTTAATAGGGTCGTTCTCTGGTTGCTAAAGAAAAGATCAAGCCCAAATTTAGGTTTCTTGAGGTCCATTAGGAGAATAAGGAACTAACTACAACAGTGCAACAGGAGAATAAGAGGGAGAGTGTACCTGAACAAAGGTGGGTTCTCAGTGCCTGTGGTATGTAGAATAAGTTTCTGTGAGCCACCAAATAAATCTGAATGGCAATCATTGAAATATAAAATGATTTGAGAAGATTCCAAGTCACATGTGCATCAGTGTGTGCACACATGTATTATTTCTGCATACATGTGTATGTGTGTATGTGACAGTACCCTGTTGAAATCATATTTGAAGATAAATATTTTTGCAGTTATCCCTGGAAATTTCAAGGCTAAGACCAGTGCAATTTCTGAGCTGCTCCAACCTGAGTAAAGCCAAAATATTCCTGTGTTTGCTTCATTCTGGAATTGGTCTCATGTTTGTTGACCTTGAACATAGAATGTGCTCAGTGGTGTTTCACAATCACCCTGGTAATCACCAAATTGCAGCCTTCTCACATCCAACATACTGGTGCACTCTAAACCTGAGTTTGTTTTGCTTTAGAATTCTGTGGAGCTAGTTTTGTCTTGAATGGCATACCTACTTCCCTGGTTTTTTTTTTTTTTTTTCGTTTTTGTTTTCATACTTAGATAATGGTTCCTCCTCGCCTCAACATCTGCATTGGAAAAATCCTTTTAAACATAGGACATTGTAATTTTTTTGTGGAATCAGGGATTGAACTCAAGCCCTTGCACTTGCCAGGGAAGTGCTTATTCTACTGAGCTGTCTCTCTGGCCCCAAAGGTATTTGTAGTTGTTTTTTCAAAAAATAAACATAAGACATTGGACTGCCTGTTCATCTAACAACCTATGTTTGAATCAGACTATCCTCACTGTGGTTGAACTTATTGGAATCTTGCTTTCTCTCCTGACTCCTCATTTGAGCATGGTGCAGAAGTCTCATCATGTTGTTCATCTCAGATTTTCTGTTTAATAACAATAAACATCCATGAACAGATGAATGGATAAAAAATGCGAATTTATACAGTACTCCAGTACTATTGTTCTAGAAAAAAAGATAAACTTGGAATATTCATAGGCAAATGGATGTACCTGGAGATTATACTACTAAGTGAAATTAATCAAACACACAAACTTAGATATCTCACAGTTTCTTTTTTTTATTAGAAAGCTAAAATATAAATAAAAAGTAAAGAAAAAGGCAGATAATAGGAAATAAGGAGATCTTTTTCAAATGAACATGAGAATAAAAGACAGAGGTGGCATGAAAGGAGTAGAAAAATAATTTTAGGAAACAATGGAAATAGAACTTTTGCATGGGGCAGGGGCAATGGCTCAGTAGAATAAGCGCTTGCCTGGCAAGCACAAGGGTTTGAGTTCAATCCTCAGTTCTGCCAAAAAAGAACTTTTGCAAATGGAAAGAGAATGGAGAATTACAAAGAATAGGGCTAAGTGGGAGAGGTAGACCATGAAAACAGAATTAAGGTGTATGTTCATCTGCCAGCTCCCCATGGTAAATATAATCATTATAAACTGCAAGTGTACAATAAAAAAATTTCAAAAAATAAAGCCATCAACACTCAAAAGTTTGTCCTTTAACAAAAGAGGAAGTTTTGGCATAAAAAAGACTTAGAATTGTCAAAATGAATGAAAGTTTTAGGTAGTAATGTTAATGTGCATTCTGCCCTACATTTTTTTTAAGAAAGAAAAACAACTTGTTACTAATGAATGCTAGGTGTAGTTTTAGATAGACATGATTGCTCTGGATAGAGGTGAATGAAAATATTACATGATATCAAAGGTCTCCTTTTTATGTTACAAACTTGATTATAATGTTCATAAGCAATAAATGATGGAAGCAAAAATTAGTTACATAATATAAGTAAATTTGTCATATGTTTACAATTCTTTTGTCTTTCTGAATATTTCCATATGTAGTTCAGGTTGGTCTTAAACTCACATTGTGGCCCAGGATGGCCTTAAACTCACACAGTGATCCTCCTACCTCATCCTCTCAGGTGCTGGGGTTACAGGTACATTACCACGCTGACTTGTCATATATTTACAACTAACCAAGTAGAACAGGTAGAAAACATTAGTTTTTAATAAATTAAAATTTAGAATTTAAGATATTTTTTGCCAGGGAGATAGCTCAGCAGTATAGGTTCCTGCCTGGCAAGTGCAAGATTCTGTTTGATTCCCTGTACAAAAGAAAAAAAAAAAAGATAGTTTTAAGGTGATGCTTTTCAAAATGCAAAGACTATGGGGAAAGGCTTCATTACAATGACTTTCTATGAGATAATGTCCTTCATGATAGTTTCTCTATTTTTGTAGGTTTTCTTTTGTGTAAGTAAATGAAATATAATTTTATCAGCATGCCAAAGGATAAATAAAATTTCCTAATTTTACTATAACAGCAAAATACATAGCTAGTCAGTACTAAGATATTAGACATATTCCCCTTTTCCAAGGTTAATAACTTTTTGACAATAATTTCCAAAATATTATAGTGGGACTTAAATAGATTTTCTGACTACCTAGAAGAACTGATAGCCCTACTTTTTTTTAAAGATGCTGCATCTGAGTCTTCTGGGTCCCCTTTGTCATGAATCTTCTGCATCCCCTTAGTGACAAGACTATTGGCATTCAAGCGGGCAAGGTGGGGAAGTAACTCATCAACACACTTATGCTATCTGCAGACTATTTCTTGTGTAGGCTTTGCAATAAAATTATATATATATATATATATATATATATATATACACACACACACATACACACACACACACACACACACACACACATATATATATATATATATATATATATATATATATATATATATATATATATATATATATATGGGCATGATAATATTTTATTTTACTTTTTATTTGAAATGCTAAAATTATAATCCAGGGGATTAAAATTTCAAGATGGTATGTGTCCTGCAATAAGATTGCACACTTGGGCCAGGGAGATGTCTCAGTAGAATAAACACTTCCCTGGCAAGCACAAGGGCCTGAGTTCAATTTCCAGTTCTAAAAGAAAAGATTGCACACTTGAGGTCACTATTCCCATGTATGTATGTAGACCTCAGAAATGCAGTGTCAGGTGATGTTGACTCATTCACTCTTCTGGAGGGTCCTCAATGTTACCAAGGGATATGGCATGCCTCTAATGATGAAATCCCATTTTCCTGCTTGCTGTTGGGGCAAGTTTGGAATACTTCTTTATGAATTTAAATGAGGAGGAGAATTTAATCTGGTAATGTACATGCCTAGTGTTACTAGGATTATGGTTACAGATTTAGTCACGATTGAAAAAGTAAAGATAGAATCATTATGGAAAGAAACATAAATCTGGCTTTTTTGAAGTTTCTGGAGATTATTTGACAGGTAGGCTTTGAGGTAACTCATATTCAATAAAATGTTATTGTCAGAGCAAGATATATTAGGAAAATAATTTTGTCAAATAGTGAAGATCTAAATTGGTTGACAACCCATCCTTTGTTTAGGCCTAAATTTAGCATGTTCTAGTTAAGGATTTCTATCAGTTTTTAAATGTTGGTGATTTGATTTCCAAAGCCATTTTTCCCCTGTAGAAGGCAATATACCAAAATGATTAAGAGTACAGAGTCTGGTCCCAGATTTAGCTGTACTGCCTTGAGCAAAATTCTTAATCCATTTTTGCCTCGCTTTCTTTATCTGATAAAAATGATGACTTTAGAGGCAATTATACCATTGGCTTCTTTGAGAATTAAATGAAATAATGTACATGAAGTCCTTAGAGAAATATCTGTTACTTAGGGAATATGTATGAGAAATAGCTATTATTAACAGTTACTATTCTTTACTATTCAAGTTTCTGTCTTATTTCAGAGAAAATGCTGAGATTTTTCAACAATTTAAAATATTTTTATAGATATTTACTTTTATAAATATAAGTTTTCTAATAGCTGGCAAACAAAAGAATTTCAGAAATAAATTATATGTGAGAAGAGGGCAAATGTCAACATCATTGATTATCATGATCCCAGATTTCAAAACTCCATGCATGTCTATGTAATTGTGTTCTTTTCATTAAATGACTGGATAAGTAAATAGTTACGTATTTGAAATTATATAGTAAAACTTTGCTAATATGTTATACAAATTAATTCATGTGAGACTATATTTTATTTTATTTTTTTGAGACTATATTTTTAAAAGTCTGATTAAATAAAAAAAATCAAAGGCCACTAAACTAAAGAAAATAGTGTTTTTTAGAGTACTGGTAATATACTTTTTATGAAGTACTATATTGCATATGTTCTCATTCATTACATTAGCCCAGTAAAATCGGCAGGTTGGGAATTATTGTTCTTATTTTACTGATGAGAAAAATCAAAGCTCCAAAAGGTAAAAGGCAAAATGTTCTCAGAGTCACAAGACTATTGTTAGCAAAGACAGAATTTTGATTCAATTTTACATTCCTCACTCAGCATTTTTTTATTTGACCTTTTAGCCAATCTACCCCAGTGTTCCTGTTCTGGATTTGGGGACCTGTTTATATGGGCGCTCCTGATTCAATGCTCTATTAGATTTCTAGTCTCTGGGACACAATACCTGAGACTCAGAATTTAGAGGAGAGGTTTAAGTCTACTCATAGTTTTGGAAGATTCAGTCCATGGTCGGCTTGCTTCAAAGCAGGAACATTATGGGGGTGTGCCAAGGTGGAACAAAGATGTTTAGTTCATGGTGAACAAGAAGACTATTGGGGATTCAGTGCCAGAGAGCAACAGGCAAGTACCCAATGCTATTAGTACCCAATGCTATGCCTTTGTGATCAACCCAGATATGCACAGGAGCATACTTTACTGATCTGCTAGGCATTTCTTCATCAAGTGAAATTAACATATCAAGATTAAAGGTCAAAGAAACAGAGGTGCAGTGTCCAAGGCTTAAAATTGCCCTGTACAGTGAATTGGGAAGTGGTAAGATGATCTTGACATGTGTGAGCCCAGGATGCAAAGTTAACTAGGCCTTTGGATGTCTAATGAGGTTTTACATCATTTATCACCAGTAGAGAGCACTATAAGATTAGAATTAGTAATGGGCCTTGCCTAAAGGATTGTTTGCATCATGAATGTGTTACAAAAGCCGAGTAGAAATGATTGATTTAAGACAAGCATGATCTGCCTTTGTAATACTAGATTATTTCCATCAGTTCAGTCTTTACAGACTAGCCATTCAAAACCTGCATTTAAGTATAACAGCAGTATTAAACAAACAGACATCACTTCCTTGCTGAAATTAAACTGAATAGGTTCAGTTCAGAATCAGAACCCAGGCTTGCCTGCCTTCTCCTTGAGTGCCTTGCTTTTGAACTCCTTTTGGAGTATTTATGGCCCAGAGTTCTTTCTTTGGTTCTTGTATAGAGTACTCTGTCCACACAAGCAGAAGAGATTCCAACATCATTGCTCAAAAACATTCCTAGGCTTCCTTCTTATCCCCTTTATTTCTCTTACTTGGGATTGGTGGCTATTGCATTTTCTTAAAACATCTTTTTCTGATTATAAATATAAAATCAAGCTTCATTTAATAAGCAGCCTTCAGTTCATTTAGAGCCATGCCATAAATACAAATCAATGCCCACAGCCGATGGACTGAAATATTGGCATTTAGTTGCAACCTGATTACAGTATTTTACTAGTCTAAACACTCAGATGTATCACACAATGACTTTCATGCTGAGGAAAGCTTTGAAATGGATCTGACTTAAAGACAGATGCATTTACACTTCATATGTTTTCAAAACCATCATTTTTTTTCCTACCACTTTTTCAGTTCTCCAAACTAGCTGTATTTAAACAAATTCTTCCCCCACAGCCATTTTGTTCTCTGATTTCACCATGCTGGGAAGTCTCAAGGCAAAATTGGCAATAGCATGATTGATCATTTAGCTGACAGTATAATCATTAGCACAGAGTAGAAACTTCACCTCACATCCAGTACAAGGAGAAGCTGGGATGCAGTGGTATTAGAATACAAATATCTCTGATGAAAACAGAGGTAATGCCAGAGCTTTAATGTTTGAATCAATCCTCCTCCCCACCCTGCTGATAAGTGTGCTTCGTTCTTCAATTTTGTCTTACCACTGAAGGTTCCTTATAAATCGTATATTTGTTGAAAAACACCCTCTTCCTTTACCCTCTCCTCTATCACAGCAGATAAAGAACACTCTCCTTCTTCTCCCTTGCAAAAAAGAGCTCTTTCCTCTGAGTCCTCATTGCTTATTTGCCCGAATGAAGAACATGTATGCAGCAATACTCACGCAGTGGATGAGCCCCATTCTGCAAGCAATCACATCGAGGTTTTTGTTTATACAGGTGCCACGAGGCTGACTTACTGTCACAGTCAGAGGTTAGCTAGATAACCAGGTGCACTGCACATGGAGAGGAGGGTTTGGAATTTTAAAAAGTGCAAGGAAGTTTGGCACTGGCATGAAGGTCAGGTCTTCGAAATGTAGGTGTTATTATTTGAATTACTCCCAAAGCACTCTGTATTTTTTTTTAAAGCACTCTGTATTTGTATCCTGAGCACTAAAACCATTGTTGGTAGAGAACATCAAGTCCATTTTATATGTCATCCACAAAGACCTGTATGACTGGAGAGCAAGGCTTTAATTAGGGTGTGTTGTTGTTTTTAATTTTGCCTTTTATGTAAGGATTGGATTTTAAAGGCACTGTCAAACGTTATTTTAGACAGTGACAACACCCATGAAATATAAAATACCTTTTACTAGAAAATCTTAGAAGAATGTGTAATGAGAAAGTTTCAAATTACTTCTGTTAAATACCCAATGAGGTGATGGATATGAACACCTTTAATATATGCTAATCCCTCTGCAGTAAGGTAGGATTTTTATAATAATTGTATTCTTGCATGCATTATCTGTTATTTGAGGCTGACAGTTTTACATATCCTTGAGCATCTTTGAAGTAAAGGAGTGTAGCAGAGGTCACCTAATAAACTAAAGTGCAAAAATGAGGCACTCCCATGGAGCGTATGTGAAATCCAGAAAGCAAAAGGCTTGCTTCCAGCTATAGAAGCTTAAACCTTTCTGGCTCTTTCCCTAGTTCCCCTTTCTTCTTGTTCAGTGGTTCCGCAATTGCTTATCACTTTTTGCCTTATATTTGTCTTACCTCATTTACATAGTTATGCTTTGAACTGATGAAAAGCTGGAACAGAGAAGCTCATCAGTAATTTCTATCACTAAACAGAAACTTTCAGATTTGGGGTGTGGTTCACTTGTTTCATTTATATAATTTGTGCTCTTTCTACAACCTGGCCTCATTCCATGAGAATTTGTGATTACTGTTTTTCTTACTATTTTGTGATTTCAGGTTCTAGTGATGTGCATGTTTGGGACCTTAAAAACTCTCTGAACATGTCATTTAAGCTCTTGGGTGTCAGGAGCACTAGACGAATCCTGAGTCAATTAAATTGTTTCTTATCTGAAAGATCTTGTATTATGCAATAATAGAAATATGGAAGCCTTGGACCCACAACAGGATATGTGTGTCTCTACATTTCACACAGCCTCTCTGCATTATACAGGTCATGGAATTTGGCACAATCCATCTTTGACCAAGTCCAAAGTTGGCCAATTACTGGCAGTGCTAAAAACACTTGGGTGAATGATGGGCTCACCATTGCCAAGTAGTTTCATGGTATTACCAATAACACTGTAAGAGTAGAACTCCAGTGTTTTAAATAGCAAGAAAGTCACACAGACGATAGGTCTTGTCTCTCTCTCTCAGTGGCTTAAATACATTCCTCTTTTTGTCTTTCACATATGCACACTAGTGATTACATTGTTTCAGGGATGATATTACTATTAGTGTCCATCCAAAATCAACTTCACAGGCCAAGGAGATAGCTCAGTGGAATAAGTGCTTGCCTGGAAAGTGAAAGGTACTGAGTTCTAGCCCTGGTACCACCAAACAACAACAAAAACAAAATCAACTTCAGAAAAATTCATCATCTCTTAGTAAGTATTTACTTTACTAATGAATGAATATTCCATCTTCTAAATGAAGAAAAAAAATTTTCAAATTAGATTAATTTTGTTGGCCTTTCACTTTCATACCTCCACAATGTTTTTCTTCTTTGAAAAATTAATCCTTTCTTCTGGTTTATGAAAAGGAGCAGTTAATGTTTAATGCTTTGTCTTCTCTTTTCAATTATTTTCCTGCTTCTTCTTAGGTTTTATAACTTTTTCTTCATTTCTTTCTTCTTCCAATTTTGCTTTCATGTATCTGGTAATCTGAATAACTAAGGTAAAGACAACACCCAATTCAGAAATGGGCATCTGAGATGAATACACACTTCTCAGAGGACGAAATTAAAGAAGTGAACAAATATATGAAAAAATGCTCCACATCGCTAGCCATTTGTGAAATGCAAATAAAAACAACACTGAGATACTATCTCACTCCAGAAAGAATGGCTATCATAAGGAAATCAACCAACAACAAATGTTGGAGAGGTTGTGGGGAAAAGGGAACACTTCTCCACTGCTGGTGGGAATGTAGACTGGTACAACCATTGTGGAGGTCAGTATGGAGACTCCTCAAAAGAATAGGACTAGAAATCCCATTCAAGCCAGCTATCCCTCTACTGGGAAT
>PVKA01037792.1:0-20748 GCA_004027165.1 Ctenomys sociabilis | reverse complement strand
AAAAAAAAAAAAAAAATCAACAAGGAAATAACAGAATTGAGCCAAACCTGTAAACAAATGGACTTAGTAGATGTTTATAGAGTGGCCCATCCAACATCAGGACACATGTTTCTTAGCTGCACATGGGATGTTCTCTAGGGCAGACCACATCCTCACTTATAGAACACGCTTGAGTGAATGCAAAGGAACTGAAATTATCCCACACATTTTACCTGACAATAGGACAATGAAATTGGAAATTATTGACAACAGAAACTTCGAAGCCTCCATAAACTCAGGGAAAACAGGTAACATCCTCCTGAGCAATCACTGTGACATAGACAAAATTAAGGGAGAAATTGCTGCAGTTTTCTGCATGGAACTTGTTTTTCTGTCTCAGTCAGGCAATAGGAAGGAGAGAAGGGCTGAACCTGTAAGTTGCATTGCTTCCCTGTTTAAATTTCAATGGGGATGCACATCACCTAAGGATGTGATTAAAATGAAAATGGTGATGGAGTGTACTGAATGCAGCCTGAAATTCCACATTTCTAATGAGCCCACTATATGTGGATGTTGTTCTTTTGAGGTTCACACTTCTGACATGTAAATCTATATGTAAATACAGATCATTACTGGTCTTTGTATGTCATATCCATTCATGATTTTAATATTTTCTTAATATTAAATACAGAAGATGGAATGTATTGAGTTCCATTTCTGATTGATAATCCTAAAGTTTTTTCAACATTTTTCTTAATTTTTAGTTTTTAAAATTTATACAAGGTCTCACTATGCAGCTTGGACACCTAGTGATCCTCCTGTCTCAGCCTCCTGAGTTCTGGGATTACTGCACCACCACACTCAGTCTCGGTGTCCAGCTTGGTACGGGGCCAACACAGTATGTGGTATTAGGGATAGATCTGGGTCCTTATGCTTGCCAGGTAGACAACTATACTGCTAAGCCATCTCTTCAGCCTGAGTCTTCTCAATGCTGAGAATTTGACTCTGTTCAACAACCAGCCATTGGATATCCTATAGTCTTTTCAAAGTGAATAATCAATCAAGGGAAATAGTGTTCTTTTTCCCCTTAGTTTATGAAATACAGTCCTCCTTGTTTTACTTGTTTGGAAAATGGTATCTTAAGCCACACAATAAGGCCACACTGTACACCTCTGTGGGGGCTGTGTGTGTGTGTGTGTGTGTGTGTGTGTGTGTCCCGCATCTTGTATATCTCACCAGTTGTCTTCTGCAACCCACTGTATCTTCAAACAGTGTAAAGAATTTATTCTCCCTTCCCATCATCTTGGCCATTTATTTTTATTAGCAACATGTATTGATGTATACTATGTTCTAAGGTAATGGAAATGTATCAGCAACCAAATACATATAGTGTGTATGTAGATCTTAAGAGAAAGAATTGAATGAGAAAATTAATAATTTAGTTTATTTCTTTCACTGTGGTTGAAGGTGTTAAATTCTGGGGCTAAGGGATGTAGTTGAGTGTGCAGAAATAAGAGTGTATGATAGATTGGAATATAAATGTGGCAGCCAGCATGACATTTGCAACAAGTCTTGAAGAAGGCAACAGAATTTATCTTGCAGGATTGTGGGGAAAAGAATATCCTGGGGCTAAACCAGCACCTAGTTGATAGGGTCAGGGCAAGTGTCCTGTCATGTCGGAGAGGTAACAAGGATGTGTCATGTCTGGAACTGAGCAAGAGTCTTTCGAGATAAAATAGATCACAACTGTGGGGCCATTGTAGGATCAGGCCTTGTACAATGGGAAAAAATGGGGCCTCTGGAAGGTTTTGAAAATAGTAGAAACATAATCAGATTCTGGCTTCAATTTCAAGAAGGTCACTGAGGTTGCTGCACTAATAAAAGTCTGAGTGAGCTCAAGGTGGGAACAGGAACTCTAATGAGTAGATGGGTTCAGTCATGCAGGCAAGAGTCAAGACAGGATCAGTAAACATATGTGATTCTAGTTAAGTTTAAGTCTCTGGCCCTGTACTATTACAAAATGTACAACTGCTTCGTCTCTCCAATCTCCTCCCATATGACCTTTTTGGTGTTATATGCATGTTCTAAAAAAAACCACAGTTCCCTCTGAAAGAGTTCAAAACATGGTGGCACAGGCATACCAGCATTTCTATCAGTACGATATGTCCATCAAGAGATGAATGAATAGAGATAGTGTTGTATCTGCACACAATGGAGAGCTACTCCATCAAGACAGATAAATGAAAAATGGGAGTACCTTGAGATCACAATGTGAAGGGAATAAATTAGACCCACAAACTTAACTATCGCGTATTTCTTCTATATGAGAAACTCAAAGCACAACAAAGAGCAACATCAAAGGTAGATAACAGGAGGAAGAGATAGATCTTTCTCAAATGGGGCAGGAACAAAAGAAAAAGGGCATGGAAAAGGAATTAAGATGTGCTACATAAGTTCTCCAGCTTCTCACAATGGCAAATGAACATAATGAAGTATAAACATGTGCTAATAAATACAACACACACAAAAATTCCACATTTCTGGTCCTCCTCCTGTTGTTTCCGATATGTAGATTCAGCTCTTCAGCCCAGTACCATGCTGCTTATTGCACCTCTCTGGCTGTGGGGTTTCTTCTTCTTTCAAAAGTTCCTAGCCTTAAGAAACCACAGCTCATTCCTAAATGAGTCACTGCCTTGTGCAGCCACTGTGTCCATGTTTTCCTTTCCTGTCCTGTGTTCAAATGTACTCATCCTCCACCAAGATCACCCCTGCTTCCCTACTAGACATAGCTTACATGATGCTAATTCTCAGTGTTAGGTTTGTCTCTAGATGCCCCCCAATGCTTGCATGGGTGAGCAGACTTTGCAGAGGTGGCTGAGTCTACAGCTTGTGTCTGATTCAAGGTCCAATGCTGAGACTAAGGGTGTGGGTACTGCACTCTTCTAAGGGTAGGTAGCCTGAACACAATATGAGGGACAGAAAGAGGCTTGTTGCTTCTCTCTTCTCTTGTTGCTTTTATGGTCTTCCGCTGCCATGAAGTATTAGCCCTTTTCCACATGCCACCATGCCCTGGCACCAGCTAATGATGGATGAAAACACTACAGACTGTGATCTAACTAAACTTTTCCCCCTTTATCTCTAGGTGTTGGATGTGTTACTTCAGCAATGAGAAAAATAACAAGAGACTTATCCTCATTGCCCAAAGCTACTAAGGTGCTCTCTGTATTTGCAGAATAGTTTACAGATGTAGTGATCTCTAACTATATAGAGAAATGCTGTTTATTTTACCCTAATCCCAGCTTTCCTCTCTTTTGTGATTTTCATGGCACTAAGTATATATTGTTCACCTCCTGGTGTGGGGTCAGTTCCATTTCTACACCTCCCAATGAAAAGGAAAGGACCCCTACACGGTTTTACTCCCTAGGACGGAGCTCTGTAGTTCAGAAGTAACCCACAGGGACTCTGGAGCTCACTCCCCTTCTAAAACTATCTGGTCTGGTGAAGAAGAGGCCAGAAATTCTGTTCTAGAAACACTAAAGCCAGGGATGGGAGATTATTTCAGGAGATCTGAGAGAAGGAGAGTAACAAGCTCTTTGGTACATTGAGTCTCCCATGTGAGACAAAAAGATTGGGGACTAAACAAGAAATGAAAACTGTGTGTGTGTGTGTGTGTGTGTGTGTGTGTGTGTGTACATGTGCACACACTGTCATCATTTCTAGAGGAAAGTGTTCATTTTTAGGTCATTCCTCTTCTTTCATTTTGACTTTTGAGACAACAACACAGCAAAGACATACTCTGTGTGTTGTGAATATTGTGCTCAGTGCTGCTGTTTGTCAGTTCTTTGCCTTCCCGGTTCTCACTGGTTTCTGAGCTTATGAGATGCGGAGGTCTGAACAGCTTGTCTCAGGAGCACCCGCGGCAGCAGGGCACAAGGGGCTGGTCTTAGGTTGGCAAGAAGAATATTCATCGTATGTTTGCAAAACAGTGACTTAGCAACACAGAGCCAAAGTTATATCTTTACTCCATATTTATGTCAAAATTCATCTCTGCAAAATTAGTCACATAAAATATAAAGGCTTATAATGACTAAAATTAAAGTATTTGTAAATTTTTATACGTATGGGGTATGAAAGTTTTGTGTCTGTATGACATGCAGTGTATCAGTAAAAATAAAAAGTCAGTATGAATTTCAGTATGTAGATTAAACTACTTCTGTACAAAGCAGCATCAGAATGCAATGACTAACTAGAAATAGTACCATAAGGATGGAAATGAAATTCTTTGACTCAAAGGCAAAATAAGAAAAGAGAGGGCAATGGAGGGAAGTACCATGATCTGGGCAAGGAGCACCAAAGAGCAAGTTTTCGTCCCACAGAAAAGCACTCAGGTCCACTGGGAAGCTCCAGTCAAGAGGCACAGGGTGACCACAGATGTGAGGAGAACTCTGTGGTGTTCCAGACCTTGGCAACTGCCAGCTTTCCTTAGAACAGGATCTTCCTTGGCATGCACGGAGCTCTTCACATCTTCCTACTTGCTGGCTTCTTTTTCTTAGAAATGTTGGCAGGCTAGCATTCCTTGCCCTACCCACCTGACTGAGCTCCTCAAAGCTCTCCCTAAAACCCTACTGTGACTCACCCCAGGAGGACCACCTTCATCCATGTTATCAGGCACCACCACCCCACTGCTTGCTTCCCTCAGAGCTTTTTCTCTGAATCACAGAGCTGCCTGTTTGAGCATGCATCAAAATCTCCACTTGGAGGCCTACATGCTGCCCTGATCTTATCTCAGCCAAAGCCAGGAATCTCTCCACATCCCAGAGCAGACCTCTTTTGACTTTCTTACTTCTGAATGACAATTGCTGTTCAAGTACACACCCCACAAACCCAAGAATCACCTTTATTATTTTTTGTAGCCTTTTGTTATTTTCTAGCCAGTGCTGTTGACGATGCCTCCTAAGCAAACTTGAAATCTAGCCAGACAGCCCAATTTATACTGCCAATAACCAAGTTAAAGCTTATGTGAACTACTGATGATTACTGATATTTATGTTCAAGCTGGTTTTCCATCTGGCTTCTAAGAGATTTTTATGGTAGTTTCCCATGGCTCTAAGAGTCATGACAAAATAGATGCACAACTTTTCCATTGCTCACCCTGTTCTAAATCCATTCTTGCTGTTGTTTCTGATAAGTCCTCGATGCAGGACTTTTGGTCTTGCAAGCCTCTCCTTGACACGTCACTTCCGGGCTGTGGGCTCCCATCAGCCTTCATACTTACCTTCGTCAATACTTTCTCCAAGAATACATCTGAGTCATGTTCCTACATGGAGGATTCTGGGAGGTCAGGATTTCTTCCCTGACAGCCTCATGCTGCTCCTATTCATGTACTGGTGTGATTAGATGTATAGCAACTTTACATCAATAGCTCCACTACCTAATGAATGCTCTGAGGAGAAAAGCCATGTTTGCTCTGCTAACAAATAGATCTCAGGTATACCATATAGTAGCTAGCTAAAAATGACATCTGAGTAAAAGATGAAAGTGTTCATAAGTGAATGAATCAGTGAAACAACCACCCAGCCTTGACAAATTGCTTAACATCTTGCAGCTCATTCATCTATATACAGAGTATATGTAGAGATAAAACAAGAAAATACATGCAGTAGCTCTTCACAAGCACCATTTCACTCCAGTCAAAGTGTTGAGAAGTAAACTTAATAGATTTCAATGGATCCTTTCAGTTCACAATGGCACACGGTAGCCTCCTCAGGCAGGCTCCACAATTTTGACCTCTGCAGTGTTCTTTCTTCATAGATTTCCAGATTTATGGAGTGCTGAGAATGATGAATAGCTGGTTGAATGGATTGTCCCTAGGATGTGTGTGTGTGTGTGTGTGTGTGTGTGTGTGTGTGTGCTTGTATGTGTGCCCTTGTGTATGTGCACATGTGCATTCAGGGTAAGCAGAGTTCATGAGGAGAAAAAACCCTTTTCATGGAGAAGTATCAGGAATTGAAATGTACTCCAGAATGTGCACTTAATGTCAGGCTAGAGAATAGAAATAGCTGAATGTGCAAAGCCACGGACATGCATGTGTTTCAGGATCCCACATGTGTGCTTCAGTGCTCACACTCCAATCACACACACGCACACTCCCTAAACAAAGAGAGCAGGATGAATCTGCAGGACCCTGGTGTCTCCGAGAAGGACGCTCTGCACGCTCAGACTGCTGACCTTAGGAACCACAGGCAGGTGATGCTGCTTTTCAGAAGGATCTGATAGTGCTCCAGGGAAAAGACTCAGCATTTTAACAATGACAACAAAGCTTCTGTTGTTGCCTTGGTTCTCAGTCTGCCTCTAGGCTGATCTCTACAACAAAGTCACTGGATCTTGAGATGGCCAGAAAGAAGAAGGTATGAAAGAAATGTGACATTAGGGAACGTAGTGGTTTACATCTAAATTGCTCCCCAACCCACGAATTGACTTGATGGTGGATGCACTCCGCTTGTCTGGACACTCACCCACTAATGAGTTCAGGAGTTGCTGTTAGGAAGCAGAGCCTGACTGGCAGGCTGGTCTTGGGATGGAGCCTGAAAGGAGGAGTCTTGTTCCTGGCTCTTCCTTCGTCCCTCTCATTCTTTGCTTCTTGACTGGTGGGAGGAGCAGGGTGCCTCAGCAGGCCCCTCTGCCATGACTTTCTTGCCTCGCAATCAGCAAATCACAGACTAACCGACTTCACTGAAAACTGTGAGCTGAGCAAAGCTCTCCTGCTTTAAACTGTGGGTATTGAGTATTTATCCAGAAATGGGAAAGCGACCAATATGGGGGGGTTATGCAAAGGCAAAATAAAGATAACCAGGAGAAGGGAAGCAGTGTTTCGTCGATGACTGTCTACAGCAAGGAACAAACCACGGGTAAAGGGGTCCGTCCACAGACCGTTCTGTTAACTGCAGCTTTCAGTGAGGGTGATTCTGCAGCTGCAATGTTTTGGAACTGTAAAATCTGGCACCTCTTTTCCTATAGCAAATGAACATTTGAATAACAAGAAAGTGTAAGGATATTGCGCATTTCCCTGCTCTGTGTGTTCATTTGTCTTTCATTCGAATCATAGTAGATGAGATCTATGTGACTAAGAGAGCAGATATGAAAACATAAATATTTAAGTATTTTTTTTGTTTTTAAAAATCATTAAAGAAATATGAAAACAAAAAGCCCATAATTCAAGAACCGAAATAATGCCTGCTGTCATCTGGGAAACTATTGTAAAGACTTACACGCATCTGAAATTCAAGAGCAATCTTTCATGAATTTTGAATATTTCTTTTAATTTAAAAGAATATTCATATATTCTTTTACATTCATATGTATGAGGTCTCTGTTTATATACTGTTTCCTTTGTCCTATCTCCTTTCTTATATCAGATCAAGAATTAACTTTATATAAAATGTTTTACCTCAGGAGTGTTTAATCTAGAGCAAAAGTAGAGGGAATATACCACACTAAATCTGACACATCTTTTATATAATTATGAATATTGTGCAAATCTTTCATCTTTCCTGGACAGCATGTAGTATTATTTTCCCAGTTCAATAATGAGATAAGGACCTTTAAAAAGTACTATTTTTTATCAGTAAGTCATTAAAAATTAATTTCTCGGTAGCTATTTCACTATAATCTTCAAATTCTCATTATTGTCTGAGATACCTGACATTCACAAGTGGTTTACAGAGAACAGACTTACAAGATACTTCTACGATTGTTATTCTTCCTGTATGTTGTTGAATCATGATCTTCTTTTCAAAAATATATTTTGCTAAACTTCTTTTTAAAACCTATTTTGATAAATTGGCTAAGCCAAACCACTAGATTTAAGGTAACTACTGACATACTAGCAGGTATGTTTGCCATTTGTGATTTATTTTTCTGTCTGACTCTTTTTGTTTCCTTTTGTTGCCTTACTACTGGTTGCTTGAAAATTACTTATAATTCAATTTTTCTTTATTTATAGAGTCCTGGGTATATATCTGTTTGTAGAGTTCCTATAGTGGTTACTCTGGGCATTACAACTCTTGTATGTGGCATCTACATCTCTACCTATATGGAAAGACACAATTATAGATCTACCTACCTACTTGGACAGGGTTGTATGGCCCCAAGCATAGCACAATACCATCGCTTTGGCTGAGATCCCTTTCCTTCCCTCCTATTTAAATATCAACATATTAAATATTGGGTGGTGTTATAATTTTTATTTTAAACATTAAATATGATTTAAAACTCAAGAAGAGAACAACCATGCTTTATAATTACATTCCTATGTTTCCTATTGTCCCTTCTTTCCTTTCTAAAGAGATTCCCTATTTTCTCATTTCTTTGTGGTTGAGACCTTCTATTAGCTAATCTTCCACAGGAATATTCTTTTGTTAGAACATGATTTTCTTATCCCTTTACTTCCAAAGAATAGTTTGCTGGCATATAAAATTTATAGTTGACAGGGTTTTTTTTTTTTTTTTTTTTTGCCACTTTAAGCACATTATACCACTTCTTTCTGCTTTTCATGGTTCATTGAAGAAATGTGATGACATTTGAAATGTTGTTTTTTCTGCCAGAAAAGTGCCACTTCTCACTCATTTCTTTCAAGACTTCTTTCATCCTAGTTTTCACAAGATTCATGTCTACGTGTTGCACTCTGGATTCCTTTTACCTTTTCTTCTTAGGGTTGTTTTAAGAATCTTGAGTCTATAAGTTCACATCTTTGTTCCAAATTTTGATGCTTTCCATCCCATCATTTCTTTGAAGTTTTTTTTTCAGACTCACCCTCTTTCTCTTCTCCTTCTGGGTCTCTAGTATCACAAATATTTGATGTTTTGTTGGCCTTACAGCTATCTGAGACCTGATCACTTTTTCAGTCTACTATTTTTGTTAATCAAATTTACTGAAATGTAGTGAAATTTCAAAGCCTACTAATTCCATCATTTATATTTTGCCTCAACTATTGAGCTGTCCTGCAGGTTTTTGTTCAAATTATGTTGTCTTATTCTCTAATTTCACTTTATTTTTATAACTTTTACTTCTTTCATGAGATTTTTCTATTTCTTATTTATTTAAGGAAAAGGTATAATTGATTATTAAAGAATTTTTTTTTTTTTGGCAGACCAGGGATTGAACTCAGGCCTTCATGCTTGCCAGGCAAGTACTTATTCTGTTGAGCCATCTCCCTGGCCCCTTTTACCATGGTTTCTTTGAAACTTTTTATCAACAACGTCTGACATCTGATTTAACTCAGTGTGTTCTAATTGGTGCCATAGTTCAGATCTGTGAAATCCCTCAAAAGGCTCATGTCTTCACAGGTAGGAAATTTGGAAAGTTGGTTGAAGGGTACGGGCACTATAGTCAGCCATGGACTGATCAATTGATCATATAAGTTCATAGCTGAGTGTACTGTTTCAAGGTGTTGCCTGGCCGCAAGAGGTGCAGCCCTGGGGGTGGACCATGGGGAATGTAGCTTCCTCCCTGGCACCCTTCTTTTTCTCCTCCCTGGGCACTGAGAGTTGAGCCATTTTCCTCTAGCATACCATCCACCATGTAATTTCTACCTTCAATTCAGAGTTCCATGGACTGAATCAGTGATAAACTCAATTAATCATCTCTCATAAGTCCTGGATATCAGATACGTTGTCCCTGTGATGACAAGGTGGCGAACACAGTTGATAGTCTTTTCTCATCAAGTTGTAATTTTGCTTCTTTTGTGATGGATGATTTCTTTTGTATTATGGAGACTTTGTCTTTTACATTAAGAGACTTTGAGGTCCTCTTAAAGCTTCCATTTTAACTGGTGGTAGCTCTGTTTCGGAATGGCAGATATGACTTGGCTAGCTTTTGTGAATGACAATGACACTTGGCAGTTTAGCTTTCTGAGGCTCTGTGTTTCTGTTTTGTTCTACTTGGCTTGCCTCATGTTTCTAGGACACTCATTTGTCCATGTTGGCACTGTTTGAAGGACAAAAAGAGATTTATCCAGGTCAGACAATCACTGTGACTGGGTCCTTCTCAGTGATTCTATGCCTGACCTTCGTATTCCTGGACAAGTCAAAAGTTGGATAGATATGAATACAGAGGGCTTTTAGAAAAGGCTTTTCTTATAGATGAAATCCATTTATCAATTTCATGTATCTACCTCACTATCTATATGCAGGGAAGTAGAATCTCGAGTGTAGTGTAGAAGGAGAGGGCATCTCTCAACTGCTTGAATTGGCCTTATCTTGTGCAACAGCAGCTGCCTCTAGATCATAAGTAAGAATGAATCTTGGATGCAACCTGTCACTTTGTTAAAATTGGAAATTCTAGGTCAGTGTGGTGATTATCTTTTGATTGAGGCATGGAATAAACTCTACCACTATCTTGCTCTTCCTGTGTTGTGGTCCCAAGCCTCACCTAATTTAGCTGGAGCTTAGAGTTCATCTGATTGTTTTGTACATGATTTCTACATTTTTTAGTTAGACTGTGCAGAAAGGAAAGGGAGGAAATGGGTCTGTTGCATCTTATCTCAACTGAATTTTCATGTGTCCTTTTGATAACACTGCAAGACTGGTTATTTACACACTCCAACTTCCTGAACCACAGAATCCTGCAGGCCTTTCTTTTATATTTCTTGTCCCACATGTGAAATTGCATGTTGCTCTAATAACTTTGGTCTTTCTCATAAGAAGTGTAATTAGGACAACAATCTGGCTATACTCGTCTTTAGGTCTTTTAACAGGAAAACAAATCGTAAATTTGCCTTGATGATTATATTTCAAAAATTAAGATTACTGAACTGTTGTTCTTATGTAAAATATTTTTAATATAATTAATATTTTTCACTTTGAAGTATAACTATAATTTTCCAACAAAACAATACAAATGTTCCCCAAAGTACTAATGTTAGAAAAGTATAAGAATTATTTTCAGTGCCTTTTTCTTTCAATTCTACCCTCCTATGTTTATGGAGTTAAAATATTGTTTAAAGCCACTTTAAAGTGCTGAGGATATAACTCGATAGCACAATGCCTGGCTGGCAGGCAGAAGGTACTGAGTTCAATTCCCAGTGCCAAATAAATGTCACTTTAAAATAATTACATTTTCTATGTAATTACATCATCATCTGATACAGAGTTTTTCAATTATCTAAACTATTTTCAAATTTAGAGATATTTCTCCTTTTTTAAGTTAATTTTTTAAAAAATATATAAAATAGTCTACATCAAACTATATGATGAAAAATATGTATGTACACTTACTTTCACATTACCCAATCTACCTAGCTCCCTGCCTGCCCAAGGAAGAGGCCGTATTATTGAGGCTGAGTTTTATCTTTCTGTTAGCTTTCTGGAAGTAGAAGTAATTGTTTTCCTAGCATACGTCCTCTACTGCATTTTGCTTCATTTTCATTTACATCATATTTGATTTCATTTCACTTTATTCCATATTAGCATACAGAATTCTTCCCACTAGTATAGATTTAATAATGAATTATGACATATTTCCTCACTACTATATCAGCAGAGTTCCCATATGTTCAGAAAACTTGATCAATAAGAGATTAAACAAAAACACCAGAGAAATTTGAAAGCTCTGTCTCTTAGATCTACAAAATTAGACAAGATCAAATTCTAGAAAAACTTAAATAAAATCATACACTCAAAGATACTATTTACTATACTATTTATTTTAGTCATGATTGTCTTAAATAAGATGTTTATCTTTTAACAAAAATATGTGAACTCTGTCAACAGGCAAGTAAAAGCAGAATGTAAAGGGACATTCCCAAAGCCATCATCAGTATGCCGCAGATGTTGTAATTATCTCAAAGTGATTTTTTTTTTTACAAACTTTGATTCATCTGACAAATTTGCTGATAGAAAAGGTAACCAATATAGAATTGTGCGTGGAATGTAAGCAGAGATATAATCTAAAGATATGCTTGAAACTAATATAGCAAAACAGTAGTGTATCGCACGGGCTCATCCATAACCTAAGCACAACTTGGGAAAGAATCAGTGGACTTGGACGCAGTCCATAGGAGCATCTCTAAGAGGAGAAAAGTGAGTAGTAAAGTAAACGAAATAAAGCTTGCAGGAACTGTGAGTGCAGTGTCTGTCTGGCTTAGAAAAGGAAAACAGAATCAAGTAGAAATAGCATTGGAAATAATGACTAAGACCATTCCAAAATGAGTAATAGCTACCAACCACAGATGCAGGTAGCTCAAGACCAGAAAAATAGGCTTTCCTCATAGGGTTCCTCTTGTTGGACAACATATACTGACACCAGACTTTTGTAATGTAATATGTAATTTCCTATGATAGAATCTGGCTATGCCTCACCATAGCTGGGCCTGAGGAAAACAGGCAGCAATATTATGAGGGAGACAAACCTTAAGGTGTGTGTGCTTTGCCAACAGAGTAACAGGTGAGGTTTTCATCTACTTAACCCTCCATGCTACATTTCTGTGCACTTAGGATTCATTTTACCAGAGATTTTTTTTTTTGCATAAATAGCCCAATTGAAAACAATGATTCATGAAAAACTGAACTTACAATTTTGAGAGGAGGCCAAGGTGAGTTTCCTTGCCTGTACACTCATGATGACATGGATTATGTGAGTCAAAAATTGTGCAACAGTGAGGTGGAAGAAGTTACAAATCCAGATACAGGGAATGAAGACTTTGATTCAGAGGAAGAAAGAAACAACCATATGCGTACATGTTTGACTAGTTGAAATGCCATAAAACGGTCACATGTGCTCAAAAGATCCAGTGTTAGAACTAGAGTAGAAAATGTTATTAGGTTCTTGGCAGGAATAAAACCTGTTGGGTGGAGCGCAGCACTGGGAATCAATGTTTGAAATTGTCTGTAACAAACAATAAGTTACAGGTGTTGTGAAATAAGCAAATAATGAAATGCAAGTAAAGTTGTTCTAGATGCACTAATGGTAATACTCGAAAATATTTTTATTATGATGTCTCTCTATCTGAATGGAAAGCCTTCATAGACCTGTTGTACATAGCAAGCCTTCCTCATTCATCAGAATGTGAAGGATTTATGGAGAAATGATGAGTGTGGCCTTGAGGTTTGGAGAGAAACAGTGACATTAAAGAGCTTTATTTTCCTTCAAAATTTCCTGTAGCTTGATAACAAAAGCACTCACTAAGAAAGAAAAAGAGTCAATAGCCTGGCTGCTATTTGTCAATTGTTTGAAAGCTTTGCTTCAAACTGTCAATCAATTTGCATATCCTCTGGATATATGACAACTGATAAAGAACGTGCAGCATTTCATGATTGTTGTAGAGTTTAGCAGTATATTCTGAATAAGCTTGACAAAGATAGTATAAAAATCTACACACTACTAGATGTGAGGATATTTTACACCTTCAATTTAGAAATTTATTCTGGAACTCAATCACCAGGTCTTTGTTTGTGCAGTAATAAACCAAATAAAGTTCTGAGCAGACTTGCTCTTGTCTCAAAAACTCACCAGACTCTGACACTTGACAATTAATTGGTTACTCATTTATATTACATTTGCTCAAAGAGCATTCCTTGATTAGCATAAGAACTATACTCAAAAGCAAAACAGAGATTCCAGCGAAATATTGTAAGATCAAAATAGAAAATTGCACACTACAATCTTTGGATTTCAGAAAGACATAACCTTGACCTCATACATGACAAAGAAAAGCAAAGAAGTATCGCTCATGTCAACATTACATCATGAAAGTAAGATTTACAGTGAAACCCCACAGCGAATGAAGGCTGGAACGGTCACATTTTACTACAAAACCAAATGCAGCATAATCTATTCACAAGTTATGCAGCAACTTTGATGTCACTCAAAGCACAGTGTTTGTCAATAGCTGTATGTACTTGATCCAAAACCTCTAAGGCATACATTGCTTCATGGTTTACAAAGAAAATAACAAGTGAAAATATTTCACACAGCAATTTTCATAGAGGACTTGGACTGGAATTGGTGAAAGATCAATTATAACAGAGGAAGAAAGTGTGTCTTCCTAGGGAAATACACAATAAATAGTGGAGCACACCAGGTGAAATATCACAGAACCTCCTAAGACAAAGGGAAAACGAGGAAGACAACCAGTGTCCTACCAAAACAGACAGAAAAACAAAACACATGCTAGTTTAATGAAGACTGCCTTAGGTGGAATAGTTGAAGCGAATTTTTGCGATAATCTCTTATTTGTATTTTCATTATAGTCCACATAAGAATGTATTTGTCATTAATTTTTAGATTTCACAAGCAAATAAATTATGAATGTCGAAAATATTGGTGTTCATCCTAAACACTCATTACATAGTAAAAATTTAATGTTTAGCTTATTGATATTTTATTTTCCTGCTAAGTACACAGTGTATAATTTAATAAAACTCAGAGAATTCAAATAAATACTTCATCCATAGAAATGCTTCTAATGTTTAAGTGTGGGTGTTATAAACACACAGTGGTCATTTCTAGGAAATTTACCAGTTCTCTTAGTAAAGCCAGACACCTTATTTATCTCATTCTTTATAGATCTAAAATATAACTCTGCTTAAAATAGCAGTAGTAAGAAATTATAAAGTGATCATCGTATAGAGGTAAGTAAAATGAATTATAGAATGTTATTGGGAATGCAGTTGAGTGAGGTGTGGTGGGGCATGCTTGGAATCCCAGCACTGGGAAGGGTGAGGCGATCTCGGAGCTTGAGTCCAGCCCAGACTACATAGAATGTTCAAAGATATTCTAAACTACAAAGTGAGACCCTGTCTCAAAATCAATAAATAAGTAAATAAACAAATAAGTAAAAGAGGCCTTAGATTACTTTAAAATGTGTGCTGCTAACGGTGCTAACAATGAAAGGCTTTAAAGCAATATATTTCATATGCCGAGTAATGATATTGAATGGAACCATAAATTGCTTTGTCAAAACCATGAAAGACAAGGGTAAGAAATACAAAGAACAAGTACAGTAAATTGAAAACAGTTATTAACAATATAGATATCAACCAAAATATTAAACATTCAAGACTCAGTTGTACTTTGTCCATAAGAACTCCACTTATGGACGAAGTGCCTGCTTTGGCAAGCACAGGGACCAGGGTTCAATCCTCGGTTCCATGTGCTGTGCTGGCTCTACCGCCGGGGCACATTAAACTAGAGACTAAATGCAGGCATCATGGCGCACGCCTGTAATCTCAATGCTGGAGAGGCTGAAAATAGGAGGATCGCTACAAGTCCAAGATGTGTAGTGAGATCCTGTCCAAATGCATAAATAGTAAAACAAAGAAACACCCTTAGAATATAAAGACAAAGGTTAAAAGAAATGAAATTCTAAAATATGCCATGCTAACAATAATAGAGACAAACCTAGGGCATCTATGTTAAGTTCAAAAACTAGACATAGAACAAAAGATTTATCACGGACAAAGAGAAAAATTAAATAATGATGTCATCAATGATCAGCTAATTCTCCCGGACAACAGCCCTACCTATGTAAGGTTCTAGCAGCAGAATATCAAAATTTCTGAGGTAAAACTCATAGAACCACAAGAAGAAAAAGAAGCATCGGCTATAGTAACCAGGAAATTTCACACGCCTCTCCCAGAAATCAAGGCCTCAAGCAGGCAGCATGTCAGCAAAGTCAAAGTGAGCCCAAGTAGCATTATCATTCAGGTTTCCCTTAATGCAACAGCAGCCTTCACTGGCTTCCCATCCTGCCACAAATGCTCCAAGCCTGCCAGCTAAAGGAGAAGCTTCATTTGGCATGTGGTATCAGTGTGCCCAGTTTATCACAGGCTGTCTCGGAGGAGGCATGGGCTGGAGTAACGGTGGTCAAGAATCAAAGCACAGTGGAGAGGGCCAAAAACAGCCATCTACTCTGGGGACACTACCACAGGTACCTCTTCCCAGGAGCCCCACCTCCCAGGCACCTCCTATGCATTCAGTACCAGTTCCCCAATATTACAGTAGTTATTATGTGTTATAGTTACATCACACAGATAGATAGATAGATAGATAGATAGATAGATAGATAGATAGATAGATAGATAGATAGATAGATAGATAGATAGATGATGGATGGATGGATGAATGGATGGACGGATGGACAGATAGATGGATGGACAGATGGACAGACGGACGGACAGATAGGTAGATAGATAGATAGAGATATAGTTATAGATGAATAAATACAAATAAAGAATAACAAAGTACACATTCTTCTCAAGTTTATATAGAACCTTCAACCAGACAAACAATATTGTGAACTATACAATATATTGTACAACATTAAAAGTAATAATAACATGAAGTGTGTTTTCATGTAATTAAGCTAGAAATCAGTAATAAAACATTATCTGGAAAAATTCAAACTTTTGAAGATTAAACAACACATATCTAGATAACATACTAGTCAAACAAGACTCAGGACAATTTTTTTCTTGGCAGAACCAGGGATTGAACTCAGGCCCTTGGCCAGGGAAGCACTTATTCCATTGATCCATCTCCCTGACCCCTAGGACAATTTTTTTTAATGTTTTGACTTAATGGAAATGGAAATGCAGTTTGTCAGCATTTGGGAGATGCAGTCAAAGCAGTGCCAAGACAGAAATTTGCACAAGTAAATTCATGCTTCAGAGAAGACAAAGACAGGTGTGGTTGCACAATCTTGTAACTTCAGCACTCAGGAGGCAGAGACAAGAGGGTTATTATGAGTTCAAGGCCAGTCTGATGTACATAGTGAGACTCCATCTTGAAAAAAAAGAGTCTAGTAAAAGGATCTTAAGTCAACAATGTACGTCACCTAACAACAACTGGAAAAATAAAATCAATTTAAAACTAAAGCAAGCAGGAAAAAAATGATAATATTTAAAATAGAATTCAATGAAATTGAAAATGAAAATATAATAGATAAAAGCAATGAAATGAAAGCTTATTCTTTAAGCAATTAGTATTTCTTATCTTAACATTGGGAGTTCTGTGACAAAATTTCAAATCTCATTTACTTTGAATCTTTCCAGTCTTCTTTAGCAACAATCAGAAAGCAAGGAGAAAGAGACCCAAGTTGCAGATTTTACTCTCCTCTGAGTTTTAGTCACAACCCCATACCAGGGATTACTCACTCATACTTAGTATTGTGCCCAGTGCCGTGAGGGATTCCTTGGAAGCTTCACATATTCCCACCGATTTCATCCAACAAACTGTCCCTATTTTTTATTGAAGCTTGGGTTTGAACATACATGTCTCTCAAAAATTCATGACAGAATGTAGTCTCTAAGGACTAGAAAGAGAGACTTTAGGAAGTGACCAGTCTAGAATGCTGTACCATGTTGGGTGACACAGTGCCACTATACAAGTGCTGGAGGAAGAGCTTTTGACCCTGGGCCTTTCTGTTCCTTCTTCCATGAAAGGCCACAACAAGCCACCATCCACTGTGAGGGCTGTGTTCCCTCACCAGATTTCAGATCTACTTATCTTGGACTTCCTGCATCTAGACCTGAGAGAAATAATCTTCAGTTGTGTTTAAGCCTAAGGTATATTATTATAGCAACAGGAATGGACTGAAGCACCCCCAACTAACTTCCTCAGGAAGTATATTTTGGCTTGCTGAGATGAGTTTGTATAGCAGACAGAAGGCTTTTACCCATGGAGATTTCCTATAGAATTTTTTTCCCTGTGTAGTGCTTGACACATTATGTCAACTTGAGAAGTTAAAAGCTTAACAAAATCAGCTAGCAATTTCCCATCCTAGGGCATGGAGGCTCCCCTCTAGGGCATGGAGGTCCTAACCTAGAATGACTCATCACTTAAAGGAAATTTTTAAAGAATAGATTGTTCCATTTCCTTGGAGAAGCTCCAGTCTTTGAAGTCAGCTTTGACATTGTCTCCTGGCTCCTAGTTATCTCCTGGCTTCTAGTGCAGGCTCTTCAGCTTCCACCTTAGATCCATCAGCCTTCTGCAGGAGAACCAGCAGTCTTCCATCTCAGACCCATCAGCCTCCTGATACAGTCTTCTGTTGCAGATCCCTTGGGCATGTGGTGCTGGCCACCCCCTGCTCAGTTGTGCTGAGCAGGCCACTGAGACTACAGTAGTTTTCTGAGAAGATAACCTCCCTGAAATGAAGTGAGAAGAAAGGCAGGACTAATTGTATTCTGGAAGAGAACTGAAGGTCAGTCTTTTGGGAGGCAGCAGCAGTGGAACCCACTTCTCTGAGTCACTCCAGACATTCAGAGCAGCAGTTGTGGATGTGGATGAGTGCAAGGCCAAGCACTGTGACATTGGCATTTGCAGCCTAAAACCTTTGTGCCTGGTCAAATGCGCAACTCACATTGGGCTGTTTTCCAGCAGGGAACTGGAAAATGTCACTTTTATAGCTCACAGAGCTTTTGCCTCCAAGAAAGGTCAGGTTTTGCCAGGTGTGGTGCTATTAGCCCAAAGAATGAAGCTTGTTGACACAGAATTTCCAGAATTATGATCATCAAGGGAAACACTCTTTACACTCTTTTCCATCCCCACCCTTCCCTGTCTTGGGATCTCAAGAGAAAAGGTTCTGTATTAGTCACCAAGGCGAGTCAGTACCTGTGAGCTCTGGTTGTTCTCCCAGTTTAAAACTTGGAGTTGAAATTGAGCCAGGTACTGTGGAGGAAACTTTAATCCTTCATAGTTCAGATGAATATTCATGCTGAATTTAGTGCTGACTCAACAGATAAGTACCAACATGTTCCCTAGTAGCAGAGAGAAGGGGAGGAAAAATCAAATCCAACATTTATAGAAAGTTCCAAAGCCTTCCCCTATTTCTGTAAGACTGTGTAAGAAGACAATGTAAGTTGAAAGTAATGCTCCAAGCAAATATTGTAAAGGATTTCCAACTTTTAGCCCCATTGCAAGAGTACACAAAGAAATATAAAATGTTTTGTTCTCTGGGTGGTAAGAGGATGGCCAATTTTACTTTTCTTCTGCAAATATATTTCCTAATTTTATTTTTTGAAGTTAGCAATGAAAGAATGTGAGAAGAATGAAATAACTCACTCACCAGTATGCCACAAGTTTATCTTTGTGTATAAAATTAAACACATATTAGTACATTTTCCAAAGACCATTAGGTTGACAAAACCCTAATTAAAATGTGAACATACAGTACAATGGGAATTCACACCACAATTTAACTAGCAAGAAAGAAAACAATGTTCTCCCACAAATGGAAAAGTATAAATATCAAGAAAGACTGGAAGAAACAGCCACAGAGAAAGCATGAACAAAATAGTGTTTATTCCCTGGGACCCAATCTGATGTGAACATTTAAATTTATCCTGGCAGACCTGTCTCCTTCCCTGTGGCTGGCTCTGGAGTTGGTCTTCCAACTAACTCTCACCTATGAGGTGGTCTAACAGCCTGAGAGTAAGGATAACTCCAAGTCTGGCAGAACAGAGATGCTCAAAGTGCTTCGCGGTATCTGGCAAACTGAGATCAAGCACAATGCTGACTGCCTTGTTGATAGGGAGGTAATACTGTCATCTCTGTGCGAGCTAATTTGAGGTGCGCTTTCTGTTACCACTCAAAGTCGTTTATCTGCATACGTGCCAGGGCAGACCTGCCCTCATTGCAAATTTAGCTCAAATGAGTGTTCTTTCTAATCTTGTCACACTACACTGTTTCTCCTTTGTAAAAAGTAGATTATAAGTTACTAAATCTCGATGATATGTCCATCAGCTTCTGTTATTCTTCAATATTGAATGTGCTCATTATAAAATCACACTTCCTAATTTGTCTGTGACTCTTCCCGGTACATTGTAAAAACATAGCATTGGAATATGTTTCCTGGAGGCAAGGAACTACACACATCAATTATGCATTAGCATATTAACTTATTTTGACAAATGGGATCTGTTAAACTGGAAGTTTTCATCTATTTGAGGAACAATGTAGTAATCTTACTCTGGAGGAAATATTGTCATGCAATCTAGCAATAAGGAAATACACACGCACACCAATAATAGGACTCAGCTAGTGGACTCTCACTGTTTCAACATATTTAACTTTTGAACTACTTAATACAATGTAGAAAAGTACTAAAATGTAAAATATACTTGTGTACTCAAATTGATAAATGTTAATGTTTTGCAAATTTATGTATGTATGTACGTATGTATGTATGTATGTATGTATGTATGAGGCTTTCGCTATGCAACTCCTATCTCAGCCTCCCCAGTACTGGGATTGCAGGCATGCACCACCATGTCCAATTTCCAGCACAGCATGCCAGATTCTGGGGTGGTGCCATATGTGGTACCAGGGCTTGAACTCAAATCCTTGCCATTGCCACCGCGCTATCTCTCCAGCCATTTTGCAAATTTTAAATTGATTCCATTAGAAATAAGGATTTAGGTATAAAGTTGAAGTCTATAACTCCCATAAATTATTTGTTTTCTTTCCCCAAAATAACTGTCATGACTATTTTTTTAAATGTTCTAGTATACTCATACAATCCCATGAACAATTTATGGTATTACTTTATTTCTCTTTTTTAATAAAAATTTTTGGTTCTGCATAATAAACCTGTCTGCCAAATGTATCACAAATATATACTTACAGGTTGTAGCAGATTTTTTTGTTTAATCTTTCTTTCTTTCTTGGAGACTATAGATTATTTTAATTTATGTTGTTTAACTTATTAATCTCAATTCATGCCTCTATTTCTTTTTCTCTTGTCAGAAAAATTCTTTTATCTCAAACTCATATTGA